>JAUZSV010206901.1:1156-12700 GCA_034780495.1 Parotocinclus cesarpintoi
GCAAACCTGTTTTCATTTAGTTCTGCCAATTTCTGCAGCGTAACATCTCGGCCAGAAAATCCAGCATGACATGAGAGTGAATTTTGCCCTTTAAAAAGGGGGAGAGGGTTAATCTTTCTTTCTTTCCCACAGCAACCTCGATCATATTGTGGCTGGCATGCCTCGTGTGATCCCAGGCCACTGCAGTAAATTAAATTAAATAAACCCATTAGTCACAGAACTACTGCTTTCTCACCTCTGCCCAGATGCGCTTTCATGGTTTGTTGGTCTGTTAAAGGAGCCGGAAGATTCTGGGTAGTGCCTGCAACTGCAAAGTGACCTTGAACCCAACAGACCGGAGGCCACTGTTTATCACGGAGATCAATTAAAATAACACAAGGCATGCATCAGAGGCTCTGAGCTAAATAAACAGTTACATCAAAATTAATTAATGCTTAAGACTTCCTCTGTCAGACTTGCAGACAAAAGGCAAAATTGAGGTAGAATTGCTGGCTAGAGGAAGAGTGCTGGCAGCCAGCCTAAGCACACTAAAGGGAGTATCAGATACAATTGAGTGTCTATCTTCAATAATACACCTATAGACTGAACAGTGAGCTCAGTGTGGGCAAGAAATCACATTTCTTCCTGTGCTGTTATTCCAGCCTACCTATTACCACTGTAAATCAAGAAAGTGTGTTTACTTTAGAGAGATAAAAGGAGTGACTCAGGCAGAGGGATGCTTGAAAGGAATATGCTTTTTTTCTAGAAAAAGAAAAACACACAATCAACATCTGCTGGTTGTCTGGAAATTCTTTGTTATGCTAATACTATTTTATTAAGACATTTTGTTAAAATGTGGATGTATTATAGTTCTTTACAAATGCTGACTGCCACTGTTCACTGTCTAAATAATAGCACACTACAAAAGCCAAACAGAGAATTAATTGTTTTGTGGTAACATACATAAAATAACCTCAGGTTTTAAAATTCTTGCATTTCTTTATCATCTGCAAAAGCATGTGTTTCTACTGCTAAATAAAAAAATGCATTCTCTACCAAAATTAATATTCTACATGGTAGTAGCAGTGTAGCAGTAGAAAGAAACTTGAATATCATATGGAAAGCGATTAGCAATAAGCATTTAATGCTATGCTGAATGTCAACTGAAACCAGCAATAATAGAGATGAAACATATTTCACATATTCTGTTTTTGCTCAGTATGTGCATCAATATCATTTTCGGTCGCAACACAAATCCAGAGCAAGCCCAGAACGTATAAGGCACAATTCATTTTGGAGGCTTTCTTTCCACCTGGGTAATATGACATTGTGGGAAAATTTTCTCACATAGTTTTTTGCATATTGTACCTGGACTGTAGAGTAATAAATGCTTTTACCTTTACCTTCACTCACAAGATACACCTATTTTTCACAGACAACATGCTATAATAAACTTAAATCCTGTTATCCGATTTTGCTGTGGAAATCTCTACCCGGTTCCAGCCTATATAAAACCTGTCTGCTATTAATGGGGTCCACATAATATAGTTGCACGGGGGACGTTTTGAGCATTCTCTGCAGAGTGGGCAGTGCTTCATCATTCTAACATGCAGTGTCTGTTTGTCATGCACATTTTATTGCATTGCAAGCTGTTTACCCTAGTGATAAACACTACAATATACATTATTTAAACATTAGACCTAACTCATACCTAATCACTCAATAAAATGGGTTGAGGGTGTAGGTACAGGTTAGAAGTCATTTATAAAACCATCTACGTTCCCAATCGGCATCCATTATAGCAGCTCAGTGGTTCAGATAGCAGTTTAGGGGATTCAACAGTCCCATACACAGCAGCAGGAAGTTTGATAATGGGAGTTTGGGTACATGGGTTCGACTGTAATTTACTGAAAGGGTTTTTTGACAAAGGCAGACCCTAGAGATAGATGCATTAACAATGTATGGCATCTGGCTAAAAAGTATCGAAAGGGAATAAAATTACAGTGTCCATTAGAAACTGTTCCTTTTACAAGTGCTACTGTGTGATTTCTGTCAGCGTTTTTCTATCTTCAACCAAAATTAGTATGAAGATATGAAAGCCAGCTACCACCAGCTAAATAAAGTGTTATTAACACAACGATTCCCTCAAGCTACAATGTGACTAAAACCAAGTAATGGAATCACTGTCAAAAAAATAATTTCTGTTTAGATGAAAAATATAAATGTATTAAGATGCACCAATAATCAAATTAATAATTGCATTGCAGCCCTGCATGAATAAATCATACCTGCATTAAAAGTACATGAGATGCCTATCGATGTATGATCACTATCTTGGTAGAATCCTGAAATCCAAAATACATGGAATGTCGCCAAAAGACAATATTGCATCATAGAGGTGGATATTAACATCTTGTTCACTGGATACCTCTCTGTATTACCTGAAATTTACCAGGATTGAGTTAAATGTAGCTAGAGCACATGCTTATAACACAGAAGCACAGGAGTTTTTAAGATGAATTTCCCCAAACTGTGTTCACGTGAAACTATTCGATTAAAACGATTTAATTTATGCTATTTGTATTAAATCAATTTGAATCCTATCAAATTATTTAAATCAGTTTATTTTAAATTGTAGGTTACATTATGTAGTTATGCAATTATTTGTTTTGACTGTTTATTTCTTGTTTCCTATCTGTCCTATATTCAACAATATAAAAAGAAAATCCATCTATTAGCAAACTTGTGCCTGAAAGAATGACATTTTTTTGCAAGCACAGACAAAAAAAGAAAGATGTACCTTTGAGTAAGCTGTAATTTAATTGTGGGTACTTTGGGGAAAAAACATACCAGCACTTCTATTTTAAGTATCTTTGAATAATATAGACGTGTCAAATTATATTCAAGAATGGTAACAAAAACAGTGTAAAGCACATTATTAAAATTAAAAATAAAATAAAATTGAAACAATACCCTTCTGATACACCATTTAGCATAACCACTTCAACTATATTTCGTTAATCTCATCAGCTTAAAATTGAAATCCATGAACCCTTAAAACTGCAGTCTGTACATAAAAATCGCTTTGGCTAAAAAAGCTCAAAATGGACACCCAGTAATTTGGGCTTTATTAATTATACATGCACATACTGGTGATGCATTCATAATACTCTATATGAAAACTAATTCAAATTCTGAATTTAATTGAATTAAAAAAAAATAATTACCCCTTCAAATGTATTAACTTTTTTTTTTCATTTTAAAAAGGAAAAAATATTAGGTCACATCACTAACTTTGGGTGTCTCAATAAAGACTAGGTAGTAAGCAGCCTGAAATTCCAATACTTGGTTCCTACATCACCTCACACTGCTAAAATTATTCTAGCGGAACACCCCATGGTGATTTGAGGCACAAAGGAGCATGAATAAATAAAAAGCATAAAGCTATGAGAAACTTCAAAGGCAATGGGACAATCAGAGCAAACAAGCTTTCTGGAAGCCTGTGAATACATGTGTCTATGTTCGTAGCTGTGACTCAGGAATGTAAACACAGGAATTAGCTCACACCTCCTGAGACTAAGCACATCTCTCCACCATAATTGAATTACGACTGTCACATCTCCAGAGCGTCATATGCTAGTATGTGGTGTGTCACTGATCGTTCACAGCTTTTGTCATAGGGACATAAACAGTTTCAAATGATTACAGTTCCATAGTCATTTTAAAGTGCTTTTAAAAGTCTAAATATCATTATGCCTTCCTTGTTAAAATTGTATTACATATGTCTCGGCGGTGTCCTGAATGTCAAATGTCATGAAAAGTGTAAGACGTCAGATACAAGGCACTGGTTCTTATTTTCTCTGTCCCTAATTCACCTTGGAGGAGTCGTAAAACCTTGCTGAGGTAAATGTCAGGTCAAAAGGAGAAGGGCTGCTACATGCTGCAAACAACGTTTCTCCCTTGCATCGCAGCCCAAGCATGTCAAATGCGCTCTCATAACTGTAGGAGCCTACTTATCGGGTTTGCATCTGAAGGATCATGATTGGGAATAAAATGGGGAAAACGATTTCATGCAGGTATAAGAATACTGAAATGACTGTCATGTTTTTAGTTCCAGTAAAGTCATAATTTTGTATGTTTAATGATGGTTGTGAAGTCTTCACTCTGCTGATTGCATCTCCTGACTGGATGCACACCGTAGTATTTCAGAAACATGAATATTTCTTGGTAATCTAAAATAATTTTTAGCCCAAACCAATCTTGGTTTAAAATTACTCATTTTAATGGATGCTGTACCTGTCATTCCAAGTGACATACCTTAGACATGTGCCTAAATCAACAGCTTTTAACAGCTGTCCTATTGACAAGAGAAGAAGACAGAGGCTGAAAAGCATGCAGGTTCCCACTATGAACGACAGGAAATGCTGGGTAAGAAGCTGTGCATTGATGGCGGCCTGTATACCAATGTCATTTTTTATGTCAGCAAATTAAATTGGCAAAAGCAATCCCTGCCTTAAATAAATTAAACTTGTGGAATTGAATCATGATCATCGCTTTAGAATCCTGGTAGTAGGGTAAAGCCCAGCAGGTAGGGAAAGATGAATGTCATAGCAAAGGATATGGTGAGAAGAAAGCAAGCAAAGGTATAATTGCGTAAATAACAAAATAAACCCTCACTTGGCGTTGCACAAAATTTTCTTTTCAGCCATCAAGGATACAGTGTTGTGACTCCAACTATAATTCTGGTGTCACACAAGAAATGGGCTTGAATAACCCCAGCGGCTGACCCTTTGAGTAAGTGGCATGATATGAACTCCCTTTTTACCGCAACACTTGAGGCCACAGAAAACCTTTTCCAGACTCCACGGCACGGAGTGAATGAGTACACCTTACAGCTCTCCGACTTTAAATCTCAAGTGTAATTGAACTGTCAGGATACCGTCTGGGTTTGTTTCCTGGGGTCCAAGTAAATGTGACCACAATAAGATGCAGATTCCAGGACGTGTCTGTGGATGCCACCCATGTGAGGTCACGGAAAATAGTACAATTACTTTCTTTATTTTCTCAGACTATGCCTCAATCTGTGCAGCAATGAAAGAAGCCAGAGGAGACTGTACATTTCCATTTCCCTGTTTGTTTCAATGGAGACTGAGCCAGGTAGTTCAACAGCACACTACCAGCTAAGCAAAAGATGACATGAAGGAATAAACATGATTCATCTGGTAAAGATGCTGACTGAGTTGATGGTTACTCCATAAATTTAATCAAGAAAGGTAGGAGACAGAGCAACCTTCCAAAGTCCATCCTCTTGACATGCAACAGTGTATGCTGTTACTTTAAACAGTTTAATTCTGCTAGCACATAGCTGGCAATGAAAACCCAGAGTTGTGCCTTTGTGTGCCCTGGCAGAGGCTTATCGTGGCCTGCCAGATGTTGACATTCTGGGAAAAAGCATACCTCACAAAGTAGTAGCGGAGTGTGGAAACTCATCACCAAGATCTGAGCTTTGGGAGAAGCCCAAACCATTCGCCTTTCCTATTTATGAGTCACTGGCTTTAGTGTGAAGCAAATGCTGGGGTAAACAAGGGATAAATGCCGGATTTGGGACACTGCCCTGTTCGCTCAGCAATGGATCTGTTCTTGCCGCTTTATTTTCCTGACGAAGAATCATCTCATTTCCTGTCAGAGAAAATCAACTGTGTACTGTCAATCATCAAACCAGACCCACCATGATGTGGCATGCTGACACAGTCAATACTCCAGTTCTTTTCAGAAGTGAGAGGATTTTTTTAAACTCCGGGGATCTGGAGTTTACTAAAGGAACAACTGTCCTTCAGTGGTTAAAAATGGAATGAGAGCACTTTGTTGTGTAACCCTGTGTGGGCTACAGAGCTCTACAGCTCCGCATTCATCATAATGGATTTTATCAGCAGCAAAATGAAAGGCCTTGGTGCTGGCGATGATTATTTTCCTTTAAATCTACGAACAGGTCGCATTGCTTACTTGGTCACATTCTCCTTAATATCTTTACAAAAAAATCGTGTAGCACTTGTTCATTTAAAAAAAAGCTGCTTTGTGTATGTTTTTAATGTAGATGTAATGTAGTGTTCTGTATACCTACAAGCAACACTCCACAGTATAAAATTATATGGCAAATATTTAATATTCAAATACATTCTAAGCATAAAAACTACATGTTTTAAATTCAATTAATTGATGGTTCTCCATCACACATTTAATTCTGCCACTAAACTCTAATAAGAATGCTAACTCTTTTTACAATGCTGCTGCTATTATCACCTGACAGGGAGCCCTTTTTCTTACTCAACTAAAAATGTAGCAATATCTTTTTCTCTCATAAGAGCATTATCTGTCCTCAGGTGTTAAGACAAATGTCACTAAGATGTAGCTTCATATCTCAGAACGTAACAGAGAAAATGTATGCACATCAAGTGACATATATGAATGCTAAATGAGGCATGAAAGGTCATTTACTCTTAAAGTTAAAAGTGGTACAGTCTCAGTATTGCTGCCCCGTGCAACATGGCTTTCTGAAAATCTGTTCACAATATGAACATTCATTGTATTTGTATATACAGCACTTAAAAGGTAAGCTATAGAGTCTTAATTTGTTAAATGTGTCAGTTCTTTGATGATGCAGCACATTTAAAGATAATTCATCATTCATTCATTTTCTTAACCACTAAATCCCGATCAAGGTCGCGGTACTGCCAGTACTTAGCCGGCAGCACAGGGCACGAGGCAGCGCATATACACTCACACATACTAGAGGCACTTTGGAAACACCACGCACACAAGAAACACCAGTTAGCCGAACAAACATGTCTTTGTACTTGCAAACTATACACAGACAGGACCCAAATCCAGGACCTTCCCCCACCTGGGACCAAAGCACTGTTATGAGTCGACAGTGCTACCCACCAAGAGACCATGTCACCCTAAGATGACTGATTCGGCAAATAGAAATGAGATATGAATGAACTAATTGTTTGCGCTTAAAATGGCTTGTGTGAAACATTCGACTGTAGTTTATTATTTATTTATCTAAATTACATTTTTTACCTATAAGTGGATTTACTTTATTTTTGTACCTTAAGGTTTACCTTAAACCTTGTTAAAATAGCTGTGGCTTCCTTTTAAAGCTGTTACATAGACAATGTTAACAATATAAAAATAAAAGTTTTTTGTTTGCTTAACCATTTTTGTGCTTCGTTTCTTCTTATATATATTTTATTATGCAGAATTGTTTCATACATTTTATAGAACATTTGATTAACTTTTACTAAAGGTTCATATAGAATTCAACAATTTCTAAACACTTCAAATTAAAAAACCTTAATCAAGCCATACAAATAATTTGACATGTGGAAATTAAACATAATTGGTTAGAGAACATAAGGACAAATTTGTGTTCTTGGACCAAGGACCTAAAGATTCCTTGATGCTCTTTGGCATTATTTATGTAAGCCTGTCATCTTCTTCTAATAAGCCCCTCCAAAACCAAGGGCATAACGTAATAGTGTAAACTAATACCCAGCATATGAACAGTTCAGGGTTTTAGCTCCCCTTTAAAGCAAAATGTAGCAGATGCTCTGTGTACCCATAGGTCTGAGTCAAAGTCCTGAGAGAGCAGACCCATTGCACAGCCATACACACACAGCATCATAATGCCTTGACGCTCCCTGTTCATATACTCAGCTTGGCTGCTGGGATTAAGGGACCTATTTATGCAGGTGGAATGGTACTTTGCACTCATCAGGTTGCAATAATAGCACATTTCCGTAAATCAGTATACACACAAAGTAGAAATGGAATGGTAAAACATAAAACCGGAGCGCCGCGCTGAATGTTGTCTTTATTATTAATGACTGAGGAACTGAAGCATGTGAGGACCAGGACAGAATACATTTTGCGGGAAGGATAGTGCGGAATGGCGCTCACCTGAGGAAGTGCTTCATGATACGGATTCACTCAGGATTAGAGAGCATTCTCTGCAACCCGACTCTCTGATTAACAATAGAGTAAAGGAGGTACAGCAAATAGTTTATGTAATATGCCTTAGTTATATACTAGTATATATAGTTATATACACAATTAGCCAATAATATCTTAGCTGTGATAATAAATCCTAGATCTACAAACCTTCCACTGATGGGTACATGTGCCTTATCTTTCAACTATTCAGCCCAATTCTAGATCACTAAATGCTGTAAATGCCGTATGTGTTAAGTAAAATTTAGAAATGCAAAATGAATGTGCAAAACTGACTTATATGTGGTTGTGTATTATTTTTGCACTGGTGATTTTGCTTTTTTTGTAACATACAGGTGCTGGTTTTTACGATTCAAAAGAGAAACTGGGAAGGACCACAATAAGAATCAATGAGAGGACATTTTTCAGAGCAGTGCAGATATACTTTTAAATCGTGTTAAATAAAGTTGCTTCCATGAAATAAGCCATATCACTTTGAAGCAAATTAAATAAGGTATTTAAGCAAAGAAAAGCAATCCATAATCAAATAATTCACCAAAGGACACACTGAAAGCTGAGTTTCAATCTGGCACCTGTCTATGTGTCTGCTTATAACTATAGGCAAGACAAAAAGTGGACTTTGGACTATCTAAACTGTGTTGAATATTGGTTTTTAAATCACGTATTGTTTAAACTGGAGCGTGCGTGGGGGTAGGAAGGCAAGCTCGCACCTGTACCAGTCCAGCCCTTTCTCGTAGTTCCTGTCGAAGAAGTGCGGCTCGTTTCCCACGGCGCGCACGTCAGGATGGACCCGGAGCGCCTCGAGCAAAGCCCGCGTTCCCCCTTTCTTCACCCCGATTATAATAGCTTGGGGTAACTTCTTCTCCCCATAATCCGAGGTGCTGTTTGGCACTTTGCTCAGCCCCGTGTCCATGGTACTGGTTTCCAGGTGCTCCGAGTTAAGCGCGCCGCTCCTGCTGCTGTCCGCCCGAGCTCGATCCCATCCCGCCGTGATCTCCTCGACGCGTGCGCTATTTCTCTCTGAATATATCCCCGCTGCGCGCTCCGTGACCGTCCTGTCCACGACCTCGTGCTCGGAATAACCGTGGGAAGGGGTGGAATAAAGTTTTTCCCTTAGCGTGACCGCAGAAGTTGTGTCATCGGACGTCTGGTCCGCGTAGTTTTCCAGCACAGGGAAGCGCAGCGAGTCGTAGCAGCTCATCAAACTGTAGAACAGGTAGGTGACGGACAACGAGAGCGTGAACATAAACAGGATTTTCCGAGGCACTTTAGAAGCGAGTAGCGCTGTGCCGGGCAAAAATGCCATCTCTGATAGCAAAGATCCTCTCAGAGAAGTGGCCGGACATGTTTCCTTTCCTCTCTCCCCCTCTCCGAGGCTGGCATGGACATTCAACAACGGTGATCTGTCACTCTCTGCCCCCTTCCAGTTACAGCGGCGGCGGGGACGAGTCGCAGCGAGCCACTTCGCATGGTTATATAGACGCCACTCCAGTCGTTAAAATTCCAGAAGAGCGGCGCGTCGCTTCCGCGAGCATCGATTTCTTATTCGGGCGCCGACAGCCCTTTGTCACAATTCATCGGAGTCAACTTGCAGACAGGAAAGGCTGCTACTGCTGCGGTCGGGCGTCCTTAAACACGCGCGGCCCGGCCTGATGCGCACGCACGGTGACGGGCCAAGTCCTGGCATTTTACAATCATTCACTCTCTCACACACATATACACACAAACAAAGCGCCAAAGAAAAGGGTGAAATAAAGCAGAGCAGTTTAGACAGCGTTTAGAATCCTTCCTTCCTACCACACCCCTGAAACGCTTTCCAAAACGCCAAGCCAATAAACGACCGTTCGAAGCGCGAGTGCAGTCCGTCCACCATATAAGCCGGCAACTTTAAGTACGCGCAAAGTGAACAGCCTTGGCATAAATAAGCTCGAGTCTTCTCAGTGGCTGAGAATGAGCGCTCGGTCCCGACACTGCGTGCTCATTGGTGGACGCTCCATAGGGGGGCGTGAGCTGAGAACTGTCTTAAAAGCAGTAGTAATAGCAGCTGCATCCCAAACAGCAAATTCAACTGAAGTACTGTACATAGTATTACTGTATATTACCGACTTAGAATTGTACACTGCTCACAAAACCTATGGAATATTTCAAAATGAATAAGAAGAAGATCCTAAAAGAACTGCTGGACAATCTGATCATGTCCATGCCCCATCACTGTCAGTGTGTTTTGGCTTGTCTTGGGTGGCCATACACCCTATTGAACAGTCAATATATGCTTCTGTTAACCCCTTTGAATATGTCACTTGCTTCTCAATCACGATAATGGAGTTTGCATCTCATTTGCGTAATCGAACAACTTTCTTTGGCTTTTCAATTTGCTCTTCTCATGATCGTGTTTAATTAAATAAAATTGAATGCTTCTTTTTAAAGTGCTTAAATATCCCCCATTTTTTATTAACAGTGTACATAAAACATGTATAGTAAAGCATAACAATATAATGTGTAAAACCTGAACATTTATTGAAGTATTCACATTTACATAATTTAGCAGATGCCATAATCCAAGGCATATTTTAATTAATGCAGAGTAATATCTTAATAATAATATCTTACAAGATATGTGTTGCTAAAGAGAACAACCGTGACAGCTTGGCAGTGTGGTGACTTGAACCATCCAATTTTTTGGTTAACAATCCTGTACTTTAATTGCGCAGTTTCTGATCAGTTACATACTATACTACTAAATTGTAGTGTATGGCAAACGTGTCACATATACGAGTGTTATTGCAGCTGAATACTTTCCTGCTTAATAGTACAGTATGTAAGACTTTCTGAAATGTAATACTTGCTAAGCAAATACTAAAGTACACTAGATACAGTAGTAGGTAAAACCATAATAGTAGGTGCATCCGGATACATGCCTACTGGTTTTAGTCCCAACTAAAATCACAAGGGAATTTTTTAAATCCTGGATTGCTGAGAAAAACTACAGGACATGCCACGTAAATTCAATACAGGCACTGCATAATGCCCCAGCATCTTTTTTAAACCTCAGAATGCACCAGCGTCATTCCAAAAGCTGAGTTTCTAACACATTTACTCAGAACTACTTTATTTTAGTATTTTACATAGATTAAATGGACATCTGCAAATGTTTAAGAAAGTCAGCCACACTTTAGACAAATTAGTAACAACTGTATGTTTTCTGTATAACCTACCAAAAGCAGACATTAATAAAGCAAAAGCAATCACTAAACTAAAAAAATCATCAGTTATGTAAGCATACACAAAATTAATTCAATTACTTAAACTTTTTTAGTGTTAATCTATTTCTCTATCATCCTTGGCAGAATAATGCAGAATTTAACGTTAAATTACTTAATGTATTAATTGTTTAACAGACTTATTTTTTATGCACAATTGTGCCCCTGCAGCTCTATGGCAAGCTTATGGGTATGGGGCCCTTTAACACTAGAATGGAAGTCATTTTGACTGTTTTGAAATGTTGAGATATAATATATTTCACATAATTAACCCCCATGTGCAAAGAGCTGT
>JAUZSV010207000.1:0-28100 GCA_034780495.1 Parotocinclus cesarpintoi
ATCACTTTTTCACACAGGGTCATGTAGGTTTGGATTTTTTTTCTCCCTTAATAATAAATACCTTCATTTACAAATTGCATTTTGTGTTTACTTGTGTTGTCTCTAACTTCTATTTAAATTGACTTGATGTTCTGAAACACCTAAGTGTGACAAACATGCAAAAAAACAGGAAATGAGGAAGGGGCCAAGTAGTATAATATAGTATATCATATAGAATACATTTACGCTTTATACATCTTGATAATATCCAGATGTTACACTTTAATAAAATTCCAATCCATTAAAGCAAAAAATAATAATAATAAATCCACACCACTGTGGGCAGGATGAGGAATTTATATTTTAATTTACTATTTTGGGGCTCACAAATTATGACTACCAGGCAGGAACAGACAATAAATAAAAACTGGCGCAAACAGCAGACAAAACAATTAGTTGAACTAGAGGTCAAAAGCAAACTGTTTTAAGGTGTCTGTGTTTTAAGATAGCTCTACAATGTATTGTAGTATATATACAAACACAGCACGTTCAATATACTCAAAGAACAAAATGGTCATAACAATAAATGTGATGGATGATTACTCCTGCTGTCTAGTTCTTCTGCAAAGCAACACACAACAGCAGTTCTCAGTACGTGCCAAACAAATCTAGCTGTGTAATTCAGCTTGGATTATTCATATTTCTGCCTGTCCATTACAATTAGAGGATTAGCTGGAGTCACCTCCTGCACCTCCGAATCTGACATGAAATGCGCGTGAAAGAGCGAATGGAAGTCCCAGAATTGGATCAGCGAAGAGTCTCACTTCCTACTAATCCCAAATTTGCTATAGCACCTGCTCGCTATGTGGGGATCTGCATCAAATTTTTGGCTTCTCTGCAGTGCAACACAAACACATTCCCTCTCCAAACACTACCTAAAACCACTTCTAACACTGTTGTCAATAGTGACTGATTTGTGCAGCAATGATGAGCAATGTATCCTGCACTGTTTAACTGTTTGCTTTTTTCACTTTTTACCAAAATCACAATCAAACATGCATATGTATAGTAATAGAATGTATTATACATTTGATGGCTTTCTGGATATGGATTTCTGTATTTGTGTACATAAATGTAACCTATAAACAAACTGTGGTAATTCACATGAAGTGAAATGTACATAATATAGGGTGTAAAATGTATCAATACCATGTCTCAAGTTAAATAGCTACAGTGTAATATTTGAAGTAAAATGTGAATATACCATAGTATAATATAATACTAAGTAATAATAATAGCATAATAGTAATAATATAAAGGCATGAGCATGGCCTTGATGGGACAGCAGTCCATCGCAGGGCTGGGTAGGGGTTGCTATTGCACTGTTTGGCCTCCCCTAAATCAGACACAGTCAATCATTTTTAAATACCAGAGTTAGTCAGAAGGTGCTAGCAGGACCTGAACTTAGACCATTGGATAAGTTGAGCTATTTGAAAAAAAGAGGAAATAAACAATAATGGTACATAAAACTGAGAAGAATTATTATTATATTATATTTAACTTTGTTCTACGCTAAAGTTGTATTTTCATTTATAAAACAATTAAAAGCAGAAACACAAGACTGTAGTTTACAATAAAATACACTCTATAGACTCTCTCTCAGTCTAGACAGAGTAAAGCCAATTTGGAACAATTTACAGACAAGAGTCACTTTTGGCCAATAGTGTCAGAGGCCACAATCAGATAAATTAACCAAAGACATTTTCTTGGAGTGAACAGTTGATTGTAGTTCATTTGCATTTCACTGCTAATGTCTTATACCTAGATTGGATTGTTTTCCTTACTGTCGAAGTGGAAGTACAATTTATATGCTTTAAATATAAGGAGCACACTTTAGTTGTGTGAACATTACAACATGTGGATTCACACGTCTGTATTATTTTTTGTAGGGTAAGCTCTTTACACAGTCAAATCTCAGTGGATTAGAGCTAAGTCAATGTTCTTAACATAGAAATACCCAGGATTATTGCTGATCTGGTTTTTTTTTTTTTCATTTGCATTGAGTTAAATGAATAATTCATAGCTTAAGAGAAAACTAGATAGACTGTGTGTGTTATATACATTATGAGTAAGAGTAAAGGATCCACTGAAGTCATAATAGACAAACATTTTGTTATTAAAACAGAAACTGTTGACATGGTGGCACAGTGGTAGTTGACTTTAGACTTTCTGCAAGATTGTGTCAGATATAAGCTGCTCTGGATAAGAGCTTCTACTGAAAAAAACATGGAAAATATTGTTGCAGTGTTAATTTTTTCAAATTTTTTTTATTCTTTCAAACATATACCTATACATTTTTAGGAGCTGTCCAAACTGTATCTGGAAAAGTGTTAAGATGAGCGGCAATGTTTGTTTCTACTTAGTTAGTTAGTTTTATTGTTTGTACCGTGGTTCTTGAACGTGTGTGAAGCAGGTAAAAATGTCTATATTTTGATTAAAATATACGATTATCATGTCTTAAAAGTAGGCAACAGAAACCCAGTTATACAATTGAGACAATAATTGAAAAACATTACATATCCGTGAGCGGCAAAAGTCTGTGAACATATAGGATTAACAATTAATTTGAAGGAGAATTTAGTGTTGGGTATTTGCAATCAATGAAATTATGATAAGTTAGTTAGTACCTGCTGTGACCCCCTTGTGCAACGATAACTGCATCTAAACATTTCAGGTAACTGTTGCTCAGTCCAGCACATCAAATTGGACTACGTTTAGCCCATTTTTACATTCCTTTGTGGGTAGACAATCTCCAATTCATGGACCTTTAATTGTCTTTAAGTGTTTGGGCATTTGTACATTAACAGATGTAATTTTTTATCAATATATTATTACTTAATTGCTTTTAATTAAGTAAAAAATTTAAGATGTAAAATATGTTTTCACTAAAATCTGGATTGACAAAAAAGCTATTTTACTTAATTAGTCCATATTACTAAATACTCGATAGCTAATTTGTGTGGCATATTAACTGTTTACTTCCTAAGTGTGGTTAATGCAATTTTGAAATTCTAATGACATTATGTTAATGACATATTACCTTTACAGCTTTTAGCAGACGTTCTTATCCAAAGTAATTTTCATAAATGCTTTATATTTTCTTACAGCACTTAATTACACACCAGGGGCATATATTTAACGAGCAGACACATTCTGGTCATACTACAGAGGTAAGGAAATCCAAGTTAGAAATCAATAGCTGTAAGAAGCACACCACAACACTGTTAGAGAACATAGATCCAGTTTGTGGTTGCTTCCTTTCAGTGGCTATTATCACTTGTAACCAATACTCAGACGGTTATGTTTACAATGATTATATTTAGGGGCAACATTTCTCCCAGAAAAGGCTGGACATGCCCCCAAAATTTTAGCTCAGCTCTTTAGCATTAGTGTGATCCAGCACCAAGCAATAAGAATATGAATACGAGGACTCAGTTACACAATTTAATATTATTTAATCTATTAGTCACTATGCTAAAACTGAGTTTGTGAAGGCTTTTGAGACTTTATGAGTCTTAAAGCCCAAATCCAAGTGTTATTTTATTTTGCCCAATGGAGTCTCAAGTCCTCAAATTTGGGACTCAAATGTGACATTTTATATTTCTGTGAACAGTCACTGCAGTCATCTTCAATACAGGCTGAGTCAAAAGTCAAAAGGATTTGTTGCATGTTGTGTCGTAGATTTTTTGCAAGGTTGTTGAGGTTTTTTTTTTGTCGGTAGCGGTCTTTGGACGAACAATATGTGGCTTGTCATCCACAGGTCCAGTTTCTCAGATGCAACAGTGCTGTGTGAATTGGTGTTCTTTCTGGCTATTGGTCATTGAGGTCCGCAACTATGATATAGAAGCTTCATGGACACTGCCAATTCCATCTTCAGTTATCTGTGATGAAAAACAAAAGTTTTAAAATCATCTTTTGAACCAGAAGAGATATTACATAGCTAATTGCTGCAATCAATTTCTAAAACAATTCTGGTCTTATTTGATTTGCTACATTCCTACATTCCTATTGGAAAAACTTGAACTTGATCCAATATGGCAGCCTAAAAGATAGGTCCCCCTCACCCATTATTTTCTGGGGCATTCAGATATTTCATTTTCCCTTCTGTAATAAAAGTGTGTCCTTTTGACTCACCCTGTAGTCAATCCTCCATCTGCAAACTCCCCCAGCCTGTCTTACCTCTTTTGTAGCTATGTATCTGACTCTACTATAGTTGCATTCTGATTATTCTGTTTTGTGTCAGTTTGATCCATAAAAGTTAAAAATCATTTGGAATTGTCTCATGCTTTTCATGACAAGATAGCATGGCATAAGCCTGGTTTTGCTTTTCCTCTTACAACACCCAACCTGCTCAGTAAAAATCCCCACACAGTAGTGTCCCTGTCAGATGTGATTTGTTTTTCCTAGCTGTACATCATGTTTGCATAGATAATGCAGGGTGCTATGCTTATGCAACACTTAGCTGGGTATTCCTTGATTGAATAATTTGTTCCTCTTTTAACAGTATGAGTGTGTGATAAAATTGTTGTGTCTGTATACATCTCATTATGGTTAGCTTTAGAGTTTGCTTGCCAGTCTTTCATTCAAAGCTTTAACCAACAAGTCAGATGTGGAGCCATGAGGGTGGCCATGTCCGAATGCCTAGTCATGGATCTGATTCATTATCTGAGGATTATTAACGCTGACTACACGGTCCGGGATGTACTGAATTTCTGCTTGAATGAATAGGAGATAGCAGGATGCATTAATTTGTCATCTAGTTGTCGTGTAGCTGTCCACCCCCTAGCTATTTCTAGATATGTAGGCAAAAATATGTTGTATCCTAAGGGCACTTCCAGGCTTACTGCCATATTTTCTGCATCACAGTCAATATGCTACCCAATGATACACTTCCTTCCTTGTATTTTTTAAATTTCCTTTCAAGCACATAGTTTCTGTCTGGAGCATTGTGGTAAACTGTCATTAAATGCACGCTAAACTTCTATATACTGTCTGTCATATGTTCACATGATTAGCTTAGTGAGATGCCTTAGCACAATAACAACTATCTCAAATGGCTGCTTTCACTGGAAAGGATTTTTATTCTCATCCTCCTAATGCACTCTTAACCCAGAGGCAGAACCTAGAAATGCTTTGTTCATTCAAAGTCGGTCGCTCATAGGGAAGGCACAATAAGGAAGCCTTGATTGAGCAGCTACCCATTATTTGGCATCAGTAGCAAATATATATTCAGTTTGTGTGTGTGTGTGCCTGAACAGCAGCATATATGAGGTTAAAAACAGTAAAACAAAAATAGCCTGGGAAGTAAAAAAAAACCCAATTTGATCTGACAGGAGTGCCATTTTGAGCATATTCAGTGAAATAAGCCTTTAATGCAGAAGAAGTATTTTGAGAGCATTTGGTGTGTAGTGATGTGCATGTTTTGCAAGATTGAAACCCAATTAACAAAAGTATAAAACTACAAACCTGGTAGGGTAAAAGTGTGTATTTATGCAGAATCACAGCTGTATTTGCTTATTGGGCACTGCAAATCAGTCAGTATTTTATACAAACCAAACATATTTTTGTGTGACTTCGAGTTATAACAGGGAGGTCATTGTCATCCAGTATTCATGACAGGCTTTTTCTCCTGGATCCCAGATGGTCATGACATTGCTGGGACACAAACATTTCATTCTAAAACAATGGAATAAAAACTTTACGGTCACATTAATTGGTAGTGACCTTGGCTGGATTTTAATTGCTTAGCACTTGTAAGCTCTTTGTTAAAGTTCAACTGCATTGCCATTTTGGTAGCACACAGTGGGGAATTGCTATAATGTGGCCATTTTCCACTTAAAGAAGGACCACAGCTAACAGTCATTAAGGCTTATATCATTATGAAATTATAGAACAGAATTAAAGCAAACAATGTACAATGGGCTAAAAGGTCTTTAAGAGCATGAGATTCATTTCTTTTAACCTTCTAGATTTTTACATTTACATTTATGTCCTTTGCAGACGCCCATATTCAAAGGGACTTAATATTCTATTATAATCTTACAATTCAGTAATTGCTGCAGGACCCAACAATGGCAGAAAAGGTTGGATTTAAAGCCCAGACCTTCTGATCCATAGTTCAGTTTCTTAGAGTCACAAAACTACATCCTTTACATTAGTAGCATAACAGTAATCCAAATGCTAATGAATTTGCTAGTGGCAGCATACACCATTTATTGCAAAACATTTGCATTAGGAGATGTCATTAAGACATAATATTTTGTTGAATACATTGTAACTTTTAAGGATGAAACTTGACCCACTTATGCCATGACCAAATGTAACATTAATAGGAGTGTGTAACATTTAATGTTTTCTTGCACAGGTGACAAGTCTAAGACTTAAAAATGTTCCGTAAAAAGAAGAAGAAGAGACCAGAAATTTCTGCACCAAAGAACTTTGAACACAGAGTCCACACCTCTTATGATGCAAAGCTTGGGATCTTTGTGGGCCTACCAACACAATGGCAAAGTCTTATAGAGAATCTGCGGAGGCCCAAACCTATGGTGGACCCATCTAGAATAACACCAGTGGAGTTGAAACCAAAGAAGGCAGGTATCGTGCTACAAACAAGGTGACAGATTAGCCATAAAAAAAGCTAAAAGGGATTCTGACCTAGAACAGAACCTAGATATTTGGTTATTTCGTGTATACTAAATAACCAGGCTCTAACAGATAACCTGTATGTGTTAAAGATGCTTTAGAGCCACCATAGTATTACCTTCCCTACCACCAGTTCCAATAAAAGGAAGAATTGCAGAGCAGTGGAGCTTGACCATGTAATTCTCTTCTGGTCATACTGCAGTAATACGATACAAGCAGTAAAACCAGTATGGCTGGAACACATGCATGCATGCATTTTCATAAAACAGCACTGAAATGTAATCTATAAGAAAAGACATGGGACATTATTACAGTTCTATTCTGAACCTACCATACCTATCTTCAGGACCAAGCACCTGCACAATTTCTCTTGAATTTTTACTTTCCTATTTCACTTTAATTTAAATAACAGGCCTCTATGCTGTCTTTTGACAAGTTAACCATGCCTGTTTCCGGAGCCACACTGAGATCTGATTCTTTCAGGGCATAGGCTATTTATACCTCTTGTCAAGTTCACAGTGAATGAAGCACATGGCAGCTAACAGAAAATGTCCGCTGTGAAAAAAAGCCCTGCAAACTTTGGAGTTAAAAATGAGATTTTCAATTATTTTCTTACCCTGTGCTTATAAACTTTTGCCATTTGCCTCAATGCTGATACATGTTGACATCTAATTGAAAACAACTTTCAAACAAGACTATAGCATGGAACTCTTGAACATAAAGCAATTATAATTAATTATTTATATTTAATATTATATTTAATTAATTATATACAAATATTTCCCATATAGCTTTATCTGTAAAGGATGCACAATGTCAATAGCCAGCTAAAACTGCTCACATTAATCAAATTGTCTCACTGTCTCTCTCTCTTCCTCAGACAATTGTGCGTGGGAGCTTTGTTGGCCATGGTGACTATATCTCAGCCATGCTGTCAGACATGAGCCGCCTGTCGGTGACCAGCTCCAACTCACTGCGCAAGAGTAGCCCTTCAGCCCGCAAACGTGCCCAATCTTTGGGCCGCCTTGGTGAGGTGATGGAAAGTGATGGCTACCAGTACGAAGACCTGGACCACACAGAGCTTGATCCAGATGCCCAAGACCAGTGGCGGGAACAAACAAGGAATATTCACAGTGAGAGTGGAACTCCCTATATGGGCATGAAGAAGAGTATCACTCTTGAACCCAATGGCATAATACCCAGAGCTAAATCCACATATGAGGTTAGCATTAACTCAATGGAAGGTCCTCCAGTTCCACCGGTCCTACCTGTTCCTCCACCACCACCAATCCCAGTGCCACCCAGACCAGTGTATGTGGGTGGAGATTTAGGAAGTCCTAACGAGAGACTCATGATGAGAAGAGAGTTTCCCATAGTTCTGTCTCACAACCCAAGGTCTGTCACTTGCTTCTATAGCCCAACTATGCCCATGCACCAGGTTCAAAGAGAGAGTGGAGGGTTTAATAATGATTTAAGGACTGCTGACAGGCTTTTCATTCATCCACATAACAGTCCTGGTAGACCATACTCTTCCTATGACCTGAAGGTAAGCAGAAATATATATTTTTTTCAGTTTTGTTTCATAGCCACTCAGAATAATTGTGAAAAGTCAGCCTTATCTCTATCTTCTGCATCTGTACCATATAGGAGACCTCATCCTCCTATTGCTCATTTAATATGTTTTTAATCTTTGTGATTAAACATTTATCCATAATTTTTGTAAGCACAGTTTTGTAAGTATACACCACTAATATATGATATCCCCAGCACAGAAATATGTATTCTGATGCACAATGGTAACTTGGATATAGACTGTAAACTTTATTTAATGCATGTGTATAGCTGTATAATGCTTATTTTAAAGTATTATGTATATGTACGCTTACCGACAACTTCATTAAGTACAAGTGTTCAACTGTTGTTAATGCAGGCATTTAATCAGCAAATCATATGGCAGCAACTCAATGCATTTAAACAGACAGGCTGGTATTTCAGAAACTGCTGATCTAGTGGGATTTTCACACACAGTGATCTCTAAAAAATGGTGAGAAAAAGAGAAAATATTCCATGAACAGTAGTTCTCTTGGGAAAATGATTTGATGACAGAAATCAGAGGAGAGTGAACAGACTGGTAACAGTAACTCAAATAACCACTCGTTACAACCAAGGTATACAGAAGAGCATTTCTGAATGCACAATGCATCAAACCTTGAAACAGATGGGCTACTGCAGCAAGGTGCTGCTACTGTAAACTAACTGAGGCTATAATTTGCATAAGATCACCAAAACTGGATAACCCAAGATTGGGAAAACAAAACTCTGTACTGATGAATCTCGATTTCTGCTGTGACATTTGGATGGTACAGTCAGAACTCAACATTTAAACAGCATGGCATAGATCTCTTCTGCCTTGTATCAGCTGGTGGTGTAATGGTATGGAGGATATTTTCTTGACCCTTTGAGCCCCTCAATACCAAATTAAGCATAGTTTAAATGCTATATGCTTCCATCAGAGTATTCCTGCTGACCACGTCCATCACTTTTTGACCACAGTGTACCCATCTTCTACACGCCATGCCACAGAGCTCAGATGATCTCAAACTGGTTTCTTGAACATGGCGGCGAGTTTACAGAGCTCAAACTACCTCCACAGTAACCAGATCTCAATCCATGACAAAAACAAATCTTAATATGAACTAAAATCTCTCAGGAATGTTTCCAGCACATTGTTGAATCTATGCCAAAAAGAATTAAGGCAGTTCCAAAGGCAAAAGGGGACTCAAGTCGTTACAGGCATGTACCTGGTACTAGGCGTATCGAATGATGAGCACTTGAGTGTATGCTTTGTATATAGATATGGTTTAACCCTGCTTACCCTGATTACAGAGAACAGGCATGCTGTACTCAGTTTTATCCCACTTTTATCTGTTCCCAGGATCCAACATAGTTGGAAATGTAAGTTTATATGCAGAAACAGATAATGCATCAATAGACTGGAAAAGAAAACTGCTGACTATTCTAGGTATTAGTAAATTAGGGAAAAACAACAAGGCTTTGTAAATGACACCAAACATTTTCTATTAGTGCATGAATTTTTAGTTTACTTAAAAGTAATTAATCTGTATAAATACCTACAGGCACGCTCTGCATAGCTTAAAATGACAACATGGGCACACATTGTAAAATGGTCACAAAGCACCCGATAATGTTTAACATTTTTAGTTACCTGGAATTTTCTGAATATCCCTCTATCAACAAAGTAAAACTGAGAAAATACTACAACATCTAGACACTAGACAAACTGTATTGTTGTCATATGCATGGGTTTCTCAAAACACTAAGCTCAGCAGACAAAACAACTGAAGAAAAAACCCTGCGTTAACCATATTACAGTCATATTGTTCAATGTCAATACGTTGCACATGGCCAAATGTATTGATTATATTAGATCGTCAGTCGTTGGCCAGAATATGGACAATATGTTCACCAGGTAAAATGGAGCTTACCCTTTAATATAGAGCAGATAGAAACCATAATAAAAATGCAATACAAAACAGTACAAATTACTGTATGTCAATAACCTTGTTAAAATAATGATTTACTAAATTGTAGTTATATTCACTGATCTTTACAAGACCACTGCTAGTTTGATTGTTGTTTGCACAACACTGACATTATCCAATACATTACACCTTTTAAATAATAAATACACAGTATTAATTTCCATTCATTTAATTTAAGCTTGTTATATCCTCCAGATATGCTGGAGGATATCTATGCTTCTCAGTGCCCTCTTGACTAACGCCCTGTATGTTCACAGGCATTCATGAACACAAATCAATACTTATTTGATATAATAATAACACCAAGAGGAAACTGAATCTACGGACATAAGACTAATCCAATTCTGTTTCGCTAGGGAGTTTCCACGTCCTGTATACTACCATGATATATTGATATAATGTTTTGACATAATAATTTGCATGCCCCCCTTCACCACCACCACCACCACCACCACCACCACCAGATACATCATGATTTGGCTGTAGTATGCAAAATAATAAGTTTTTCTGTTTATGCATATCTTGGAAAAGCATTATAATCTCAGTCTGAGGTTTTGAGGTTTAGTTTTCAGATTTTAATTTCTTTCTGTGGTATTTAGCTGGTGTATGCTGGCACACTTCCCAGTCTGTGAAGCTTGTGTAATGAATTTTTATGATATCCCGAGGTGCTAAAAACTGACGCAAAGCACTTAGACCTGCAATGTTCCTGTGTTGCAGGGATGCTATTTTTGGAAGTGCTTGTGCTCTTGGGAGTAAACGTTTTAAGTAAGTGTGGCACGCTAGGATAGCAATGAGTGTGAGGATGACAAGTCTTCTTTACAAAGCAATGAATGAAAGAATGAACATTTTAATTAGCATTAGATAACTTTAGACCTGGAGCATAAGTGAACACATATCCTTTTTTGTTTTAAAGTTACAGACAGACACTGTACTGAGACCTCAGCCAGGCTTCTTTCACAGCGGTGCCAGCAGTCCACTCGTGAGTGGAACAAGGCCCCAAAGGACTGTGCGATCATCCTCCAGCTACACAATTGGTCTGTCACCCAACATCAGTTTCCGGCCATCAATACCTGATCCTTTCCTGAGGCACTCTGGTTGTCCCAACCCGGGTCTCTATCCTAGGCAGGACAGTCCATCACAGCCCCGGCCTTCACCCACTGGCTCTTTAGCTACCAGCCCAGCTGGGACGTGTTCTCCGGCTTTCAGATTGCAGCAACACCCACCCCCAAGACCTCCACAGGACCCACCCAAAGTCACCCATGAACAGTTTAAAGCAGCTCTACAAATGGTGGTGGACAAGGGTGACCCACGCTTATACCTCGAGAACTTTGTTAAGATTGGTGAGGGATCCACAGGGGTGGTGTGCATCGCTCGAGAAAAGCACAGCGGTCGACTGGTGGCAGTCAAGATGATGGACCTGAGAAGGCAACAGAGACGAGAGCTACTCTTCAATGAGGTTAGATGCTCTTAAAAAGCAATTTGTAATTTTTTATTTTTATTCTGTTTTGCTTGCAAATGTTGATCAGTGAGAGAGTTTTTTCTGGTATTTTATGATATTTTAAGGCTATATTGAAATAAATTTGCCCTAAGTATGTAAATTAAGTGATTAACCCTAGATAAAAAGCCCTAAAGGATTTTAGTGAAAGCTTTTTTGAAACCTTTTGTTTGAAAACAGGCAGCCAATGCAAAAATCTTTTGGATGTTTTTTCCTAAACTAATGAAGGCTTATCTAACGAAAAGCTTATTTAACATGCAGCCAGGTGGCAATATGTTACCATAGTCCAAGCTAGAGGTTATGTACAAGTGTACTTGAATGTTTGTGAACACTTTAGAATTTCTGCACGTGCTCACCGTTTTTTTTACTTTTTTACTAGCTTCACCTTCTTGTTTCTATTCTCATTGTCCATTTTATCAGTTCACCTTACCATATTTCATCACTTTGTAGTTCTAAGCATACAAACTGTAGTATGACTGTTTCTCTAAATACTTTGTTAGTTTCCATCACACTATTTTCTATCCCATTGTACCAACAAAACACACACTGACATACCACCACCACATCAGTGTCACTGCAGTGCTGAGAATGATCCACCACACTAATAGTACCATATCTATGCTGGTTCCATGGAGCTGACCATTAGAAAACATATAAAGGGAGCTAACAAAGTACACATAGAAACATATGGACTACAGCCTGTAATAGTAGAACTACAAAAAGCTTCTATAGTGCTTCTTATGGTAAGTGGAGCTGATAATGATGAGTGTAGAAAAATGGAGATGTACAAAGTGAATGGACATGATATAAAACATCAGATGCCACACAAGTCTTATAGTTTAGACAATGTGAGCCCAGTTAAACGAATGAGACAAAACTAATGTCCTTCAGTAAATACTATGTATTCATTAAAGAAAACTAACCAATATTATATATCTGCAAACGGCAATAATATATGAAATATATTTCTATTCGATTATGGTCAGGTCTTTGACTTATTTGACTTGGACATTCTAAAACTAAGACTAACAGTTTTTGATAGAGTTACATGTATGGTTAGAGGGCATAAGTCTGGGCAACTTGTCCTGGCCGAGATGCAGCAAATCAGGCTCAAAGCACTACTATTTTCACCTGCTACCGCTACCATATGCCATGATAAAGATCAGACGTTGATAGATAAAAATTATTTTAATACAACAGGGCACCCACTCAGACCTGATTATCATCCTGAATCACCAAAACACCTGACTTTAATTTCACCTTCAAATTAAATGCAAATCTAGAGTATTGCATACTTTGCCTCATACAGATACGTAATACATTTCCCTCAAAAAAAACAAAAACAAGTGTAATAATGTTGCATATTTTGTTTAATTGGCTTCTGGGTTGTAGCCTACCATCTTATGGTCTACTTTCTTAACATCATGCAAAGATAATGTATGTCTTTATGCGGACTTGTATGAATGCTTTTTTATAAAATGTAATTTATAAGTGAATCAAACTATAACCAATGATCAGTTATCAAAGAAATATAACACAACTTCTGGTTTGACAAGTTCAACCAATTATTTGGTGGCTTTAACTAAGAGTAACCAAGTGTCCAATATGATCTATTCCAAACAAGAACTTATCCTGTTAATTTGTATTTCATTTTCAACAACTCCTAACAGAATCTAAATCTAACAGTACCAAAACAAATGCACAACCCAAATCTAAGGCAAATCTAAGGCATCATTAATGATTTAATTATTATGCTTTATCAAACCCACCTGAAATACCATGCTTGTTTTTACTATGAAAACATTCATTTAAAATGTTGTTTTGAAGAATGGGACATGGTTAAACAAGTTGAGCCAGGTTAAACCACACCTGTTTGTATTATCCGTCATATAATTGTACCTATTAAATGATTAAATGTAGATGGCTAAGAGGCATTATTCATTTATTTAATTATTTTCCGCTTAAGCCTGGTCAGAGATGCAGGAAAGCCTGTTCCTAGTCTGTGGCACAGGGTGCAAGGCAGGAAAGCCTGTTCCTAGTCTGTGGCACAGGGTGCAAGGCAGTAACAACCCTAGACAGGGCACCAATCCACACACACACACACACACAGACACACAGACACACACACATGGCTTTGGAATGTATGGGTAAAACCTCATAAATCATACATTTATTTAGATGCTGTATTAATTAAGAACCTGACATTATTCTTATTATTTGCCATCAAACCTAAAAATTAAGCTGCCTGAATATAGTTGTTGAGAGAATTTCTAATGTTGAAAGACCAGCTTATATTCATGTCAACTTCTTACAAGATTGTGTTACACTGTGTACATATATATTTTATCTTTCCATAATTCAGTCTAGCTGTTATCATATCATATATCATATGGCACATTTGCTACGAGACCAAGAATATGATTTTTTATAGAAAATAAATGTGTGCAATCATTTGCAGGTGGTGATCATGCGAGACTACCAGCATAAGAATGTGGTGGAGATGTTTAAGAGTGCTCTGGTTGAGGAGGAGCTCTGGGTCATTATGGAGTATCTCCAGGGAGGAGCTCTTACTAACATTGTGTCAGAAACCAGGTGAGCAATCATGAAGTCAAAAAAGAATACTTCTCCTGGCAAACATTATGAAATCATTACATTTTAGGGTGTTTAGCCAGCTTTGTAGCAAATGAATATATCACAGATATGACAAAAAATATCAAACATTCTAGTTTCCAGATACATTAGAGAAAGGAGTTTAGTACTTTGTTGCTCCCCACCGAGCTTCTTTAACTATCTTAATCTTTAAACATGGACTTCACTAATGAAAAAATATGTAGTGTATAGAATATACTACAGTATATCAAGAAATATTGAACACCAGCTAATATTTTTCATCTATACCCTTTTCTATACTGCTCACATAAAATTATGGGATATTTGAAAATCAAATATGAAGAACCTTAGACTTGTAGACTAGTTGGTCTACCTGTATGTATTACTTTCATATTTCCACTTTGTTATTGTTTATACTTGTGCCAACATTTGAGACACACCTGACTGGGATAAACCAACATATTTTGTCACACTATATGTTGGATTTGCTTCTTGAAGGAGTTTTGTAATTCTTTCCATTTTTTTCAGTTGACAACTCTTTTGTTGTCTCATGTTTTTCTTTTGATTAGTCTAGTTTAACATCTGTAAGAAATTCCTTTCACCTGTTTACTAATTTGCATTTTTAGACTTGTGCTGGCATTTGTTACAAGGTGATTCCATATGTTCCTTAACTTGATCTAGGGAAAAAGCTATAATTTAATTCATGTTTAGCTTTTGATTGGTTACATATCTGTGATTTGTTTATTTGCTATTTTATTTATATACTTACCATACATATACATTTAAATGCAAAATAATGTGAATTCAAAACATATACACTTTATTAAAGCATGAGACAGACAGCAGGGAATGAATTATCTAAGGTAGTCTTATGTAGTTATAAAGGTTAAAAACACAGAATTACATGCCCAGGGAATTCATTTCCATGTCTGCATATTAATGTATATAAGGTTAATCTAAGGCTTCTTTTTTGCACAGTCTAAATGCTAATTGGTACTTGAAATTTTAAGTGGCATTTGTGAACGTAACTCAGCATTGTAGTGATTGATAAAGGTTTGCCAAAGCAACCCCTTGCCCAAGTGCAGTGCTGTCTGAGGGATTTGGAGATCACTGGTTTTTAGTTTAGACTTGTGCCCTGCCCTTTATGCAATAAAATTCTTCCAGAAACCTTGAATTGTTTAATGATATTGTGCACTGTGGAGGGAGAAATATGCAAATCCTGAAGTGAGCCACTTTGTCTGCTGATCATCTGATTTACTTTGGGATTAAAACCAAGTGAACTCCACTATGCACCATTCTTTCTGTCCCTCTTTTATTTTCATACCTGTTTAATCCAGTTCATAGTTGCTGAGAGCTGGGGCCTAAATGGTCACATAGAACACAAGGCTCCTGCATCCCTAGACAAGGCCATAAACATGGCCACTCACACTGAAACACTTAAACATGACTTTTGTAAGCTGAAGCAAAGTTGAGTATCCAGAGTTAACCCACATGGACCAATAATCAAATTAGGAATGGCTGGAGCTGTGAGGTGGCAGGATTAACCATTTGCACTATCATGCTCCCCACACAAAGAGAATTCCCTTAATTTAAATATGTGGTCATTTTTATATTATATGTATGTACTCATCCAGGCTCTGAATGCTAAATATTTTTTTCTTTATCTACATATCTATCATCTTATCTGTATCTGTTTAATATCTGCCTAGATACCTAGATGAACACTCTTTCAACTTTCAGTTACATGCTTCACATAAACTTGTTGACTGACATCCTACGTCTTTTATTATAAGTGTGTGTTTAGCGTAAAGAGATCTGAGATCTGTTTTGTTTTGCTCATACAGAAACGTGGGGATTTTTAATCAGCTTTTATAATTTATCGTTTTTGTGACCCTTATATTTCTTTACTCTCTATTTCTTTATTTGCTATTCCTATTACATGAGTAATTTCAAACAAACATCTAATAAGAATGGCTGTTATCTTACATGAATCTTAGAAAATAAACGTTAGGAAGTGTTTATATTCTGTTCAGGCCAGTGTGGTCATTTTGTTACCGTGCTCTTATATTGTAGCAACGTATTCTTACCACAAGGGGGAGGTGTACTATTAACTGAGCATGTGATCATGCTGAAATATGCAACATGTCACTTAAGTTTAATTCTGATAAAATAGACTTAAGCATTTGTATTATATATTGGAAATTAATAATGATATTATCTCTGTTGATATGACAGTGTATGGAGCTTTAGACAGATAGAAATTTAAATAATGTGCTGTCTGTTTTATGAGTCACATTGTTGAATACTGCTATGTAAATCAGCTCCCCAAGTTTATTTCTTCAGTACTCAAACTTCAAATTAGGTTTGGTATCATGCTATAGTATGTCAGACAGTTATTTTTAATGAACGGGGTTTAATACAAGAATAAAAGTTGCTGAGAGCGATGGATCTGGGCATTTTCATGTGCTTTGTAAATAAAATTAAAAGGCTTAATTTAAGCTTTTTTTTGCTTAAAAACCTGAATTATGGTATATTAGATTAGATTAGATTAGATTAGATAAGATATTGTGTAGATGTATTGTAATTGTATGGATTATGACCACTGGTTGATCCTAGGGTGGCATAGTGGTTCAGTGGGTAGCACTGCTGTCTCACAGCAAGAAGATCCTGGTTTCAATCCCAGGGTGGAGCGACCTAGGTCCTTTCTGTGTGGAGTCTGCATGTTCATGTCTACAAGTTTACAGTCTGTAGCATATAAAAGTTATAGGCATATAAAGCCACCAGGAAAAAGTTTTTGCACAGTAGTGTGCATATGCTGTCATGAAGCTGCAAAGCAATCATGAGGCCTAATCATAGCATGGTTGTCAGTATTGTGAGAAAAAGCAACTTAGCCATGAATTCCAGCTTTGTAAAGATCACAGCATACAGTTTTGTTGTGTCTGGGGTATTCAGCTAATTTATGGCTATTTGTTTAGAAACTATCCTCATCACAAATCACTGTTATTCCCATGTGCTGATGTTTTATTGTAATGTGGGGGGGAAAGAATTGTCACAGTACTGTAAATGTTTCTGTTTCATGTCATTTAACGTTTGTGTTTCAATACAAATAATCGTGATAGCATTTTAAAGAAAAGGTTTAATCCTTTAAAATCCTAAGAAAGTACAGATATTTCTGCTTGGAAATGTTGTACAGAATCTGATGATCTACATTAACAAAGCATGATTTCACAATATTCCAACAGCATCTTGTAATGTTATTAAATGCTTGTCTTCAACTGCCCCCATAAATATTCCGTGAGGTTTGGGTCAGATCTGGGCAGGAAAATCAGTCAGCTCTTGTTAATCTTCTTGGGTCTTCAAGTAATTGAACAAGTAAAGCTTTGCAAGGTGCTTAATTTATTTATCCTGCTGCAGCATTCATCCTTCTGCACAGAGATTCAAACAAGCATGTTCACTATTGGTTTTAGACCTTTGACCCCCACTGTATGTCAAACATTTTGTGTTTATCTGTTTGTATTACTAAATGATTTTACAATTTCTGTGACTGATGCACCTGCAATTTAGTCGTCTAGTAACTCCTTACATACTGCTTACACTTTACCTGCATAACTCACCTGTGAGTAGTTGTGAATAGTAATTTTAATGTAATGTAATGTTATGTTGGTTGTGATGTTATGTCTTTATGTTCCTCTCGTCTAAATGTTACATGGAAATTAACATTATGTGAAGCTGATATACCAGAATCCTTAAAAAGCTGTAACTTGTCAACTTATGTCAGCTTGATCTGTCAGTGTAAGTGTGACACAAAAAGAGTCCAATTAATCAGCGGATGAATTAAGACAAGGACTTCCTGTGCTTTTAGGTTAAGTGAGGAGCAGATTGCCACAGTGTGCGAGGCTGTTCTGCAAGCACTGGCTTACCTTCACTCACAAGGAGTCATCCATCGTGACATAAAAAGTGATTCCATTCTACTCTCCCTGGATGGAAGGGTGAGTAACATTGTCTTAAGGCATCATGAGAATTTAGTTGTGTTACTACATGAAGATGAAAACTATATTGCTCACAAAAATTAGAGTATACTTCAAAATGAAATATTTTTGTGAACAGTATATTTATACAGTATCTGAGCTCAATGATAAAAGAGTCATTTTGTTCCATACAGATCAAGCTGTCAGACTTTGGGTTTTGTGCCCAGATTAGCAAGGATATTCCTAAGAGGAAGTCTTTGGTAGGGACTCCATATTGGATGGCCCCTGAAGTTATCTCAAAGTCACCATATGGTACTGAGGTAAAGAATTATTGTACAGCATTGCACATCAAAAATCACTTTCATAACAAAATGTAATTTGCACATATTGATTTAACTTTATTACTTTTATTACTTAGTATTTCAATATTTTTTAAAAAATGATATATACAGTAGATACAGCAAAAAGTATATTACAATGTACTAATAGTCAATTTATTTAATAACGTATTCTAGGTTTGTGACAAATTAATTTAGTTTAATTAGATTTGCTCCTTAAATGATTGAACGGTGTGTAGTCTTTTTCAAGTCTTATCAAAGACACATAAAACAGTGATTTAACAATGGCTGTTACTTGTTATAATTTGCATCGCTTGATTAACTGAAATGCTTGTGGTGTGGAATTGTAGGTGGATGTGTGGTCTATGGGTATCATGGTTGTGGAGATGGTGGATGGAGAGCCTCCTTACTTCAGCGATACCCCAGTGGTAGCTATGAAGCGGCTGAGAGATGAACCACCCCCAACTATTCGAAACATTCAACAGGTTAACATTACCTATTACTATTTAATAGCATAAGGACTTTTGGATTAATATAAAATAGGAAACATAAGGAAATACATACATTTTTATGTAAAGTGACAGCTCAGCTTTGGCACCATTGGCCTGTAGACATGCCACCTTCTTATGTGAGCTACCCCCTTCCTTTAAACTTGCCCAGTACTTAAAATATATGCAGTGCTGTACAGGAGGCTTTGGCCATCCCGTTGGTTTAGCAATGGTGTAACGACAATATATAACATATTGTTTACTATTCGATCCAAAAATTTTGAACTTGCATTTGTTACTCCATAATACTCTTTTCCACTGATCTTCATTCCAAACTTTGTGAGCTTAGCCTTTTCACCCTGTTCCCCTTCCAAAAAGTGATTTTTTGGCTGCTACTCTTGCTGATTAAACCTCTCAAAACTGTTCATGGGTCAGCTTGGCATTCTGATAAAGCTGCCCGGGTTGGCTCTCTGTTAGTTGTCTCATATTGATTTTTGCACTTACATAACAAAGGGGTAATCGTGGTAGTGGTACATGCACTCACTGTGTAAGAGGAGGTCACACTATATACACTGTAGCCTATAGAAGTTTTTTTTTTTTCTTCAGATTTTTAGTTTTAGTTTTTTAATATTGCATTTAAATTTCCTGTATTCTCTGGATATATTATAATAAATAAATAATTGTATTTTGTTATTATACCAATAAGAAAGCAATGGTGTCTAACTAATGGTGGCCTTATACTTTTGCATAGCTGTATGCCTCGTGTCATCCCCTAGCAATACACTATCAAATATTTTGCATTTTAATGTAAAATAATTATCTTAATTTAGTTAAATTTTTTGTCTTTGTGAGGACTTCTGGCTGATATAGTATATACCTATTAATCTCTACATCTACACTTACACCTAACCTTAACTTTACCCTAAATAACCTAGGGCAACAATTTTGTCTCCTTAAAAGGACAGTTGATTATGTATAACCCACCCTTGCTGACACACACACACACACACCTTATGTAAAAACCTTATGCACTGCTTATTTGCATATTCTGTTCATTCAGCCCTGACCAGTGGCACAGCCTGCTGTTATATTTAGACTCAATCACGCACTTCTGTCAGTTGCTCTGGGACATCAGAGTCTATGAAATACATAAATATAAATGTTAATGTAAACCACGTTGCTTGCAAAAAAAATAAAATAAAACATTATAAGCCTAGAAAGTGTTATGAGAACATGGCTTTAGAGGGAACATTGATGGGAGGGGTCATATTTGTTTGTACTTTGAGTTTCAAAACAGTTTGCGTCATCTAACCACCAAAATCACTAAGTCATGTTAAGATGTAAGAACATGTAGCCTATTCTATCCAACAATAGATATTTCTTTCCAAACAAATATTCTGAATTGCTGAGTGTAATGATAAATAATTCTTAAAGATGGGAAGGCTAGTCATAATCTCACCCAAGTGGCAAAACTACTCAAGTAGTGTCTTACTCTGAATGTAGGATTAGATTCACATTTCAGCACAAGAAGAGGTGGTGAAGTAAAATCACCATAAATTGAATCATAGAAAAATAAATGTCAAATGTAAAGCTTTTGTTTACAAACCTTTATCAGTGTATCTCTTGCTATTCACAAATATGTATAGATCCTATTTATTTCCCCACAAAGTCTATTAATACAACTCTGAGATATTGGCTTCCAGTCTGGATCTGTTCACTTCAGTTTTTTGATCTGTCTCAGCTATTTTCTCCCCGTTTCTGCCCAGTTTGGCTTATCCAATTCCTTAGTTTCTCAACATCTTCTGCCTCATACATGACTAACCCTCCCACCACTGCTGCCCATGTAGGACGGCCACAGGCTTATGAGTACCTCCACACAACCTGCAACAGATTTAAACCATGAGTGGATCTTGATAGAAACTCGTATGAAGTCGCAGTAGCAGTTGCAGTAGCAGGAAAAGAATTCCCATCTAACCTCACACAAAGCAAATCGTGTCTGTAGACCTGGTCAGGACAGAACCACAGCCAATACTCAAATACAATCTCCTGCAGTGGTGGAATAGCATCTTAGACTGCAGCGCAATCCACACCCCTTTGATATTGTAACAAGTATAATTATTTAGATTCCTTCATCTTCTTCTCTCAGATAGTCTATGATGTCTGCAATGTTCTACTTATGGGACACCATGAGGAGCTCCAGATGTCAAAATGGGCAAAGGCTACCCATTGTTGTTTTAACACCCTGTTTTTTACATGTTAAATCCAGTAGGAATTAAACGCACTTTCATTAAAGCTACACGGTAAATGTATTCAAGAACATAAAGAAGATTATTGGATGTTGCAATCCACATTATGAATTGATTATATAAGAAAAATTCATGACTCAGGACTGTTTCTTACGAAATAATAGGTTATTGTTTTATACAGTGCACATATGGCATTGCATTTTTATTTGGCTGAAATCTGGAATTTGCTTAGAAAAGCCATAGCATTCAGATCAGTAGCCCACTAATCATCCTCTGCTTGAATTAAAAAAAAAAAAACATCCATTCCTACATTTCAGCCCCACAGAACATTCTGAAAAATTGAGATGGGGCAAATGGGGTTAGAAGCAGGTTTTTGAAGAACAAAGGTGGGCAGGGGGTCTCCAATTTGGTTGTTTTAAACAATGTTCCTTAAATAAATATTGGTGTAGTCCTATTTCAGTCCTAATTTTGTTACTTGTTGTACTTTTCTGCATAAATGCTGCCAACACATAAGCATATATGATGGATACCAAGAGTACTGACACAGCACCATACCATGAAAGACCCTGGCTTTTGGACTTGTTTCTGATTACAGTCTGGGTGGTGATTTTGGTCTGAAGCACACAGCCTGCATTTCTTCCATAAAAGTTCAGGAATACCAAGTTATCTGACCACAGCACACATTTCCACTGTGTAATGGTCCATCCTAGATGCCCATGAGCCCAGAGAAGCCATACGCCACATCTGCATAGTTAACATGAGACTTATTTATTGTACAGTAACATTTAAGTTATGAAGTTATTATTATTTAAGTTATTTTAAGTTATATGAAAATAACTTGAAAATATTGTACCACTTGACAAAGGTTTGCCAAAGTAATCTCTTGCCCATGTGATCATATCAGCTATTATACAATGATATTATAAACTGTAGAGAATATGTAAATCCCTTCCAACCTTTCTTTGAGGAACATTGTTTTCAAACATTTCACCAATTTTCTCACACATGTTGTCAAACTGGAGATAATCTGCCCAACTGCTGGGTACTGCTTTTGTACCAAAGCATGATTACAAGCTCTTCTTGACATCATCAATTGGAAATCACATCATTACTAGCCCTTGTACTCACTTATTTGGAATATGTTGCAGGTGTGAAATGCAGGAATGGATGGTTATTAGCAAATGAAATGAAGTTGACCAGAAAAAAACATGAAGTATATTGGATTCATAATGCATTTACATTCATAAGTCAGCGTAAGAAACTTACATGTATTTAAATGTATTATTATTATTATTTCATAACTCTGATTTGGAGTTGTAGTCTGCTTTGTGACAGGCAGAGATGATTGACTTCTATATAACAATGATAAAACAGGTGTGTTACTAACCAATCCTATTTTCCAGGTGTCACCAATGCTGAAGGACTTCCTGGATCGCATGCTGACTCGAGACCCACTAGAACGTGCCAGTGCTACGGACCTCCTGGAGCATCCGTTCCTATTGCAGAGCAGCTCCCCACAGTGCCTCGTCCCCCTTGTTGAGCAGTACCGCAAGCGCATGTCTCGTTGCTGAGAGTCCTTTCTTCCCTCCCTCCTTCCTATCTTTCACCTTTACACTACATGCCGCTGTAGGCACTTGCCCAGAGGCTCCTGGAGTTCCAGGCCTGGATACCCTACATGACCAGGGTCAGGGTACAAAGCAGTGTGCAGAAGAAGTTTCCATTGTAAAAACATGAGCACTTTTACCTTGTGCAAAGAATAATGATTATGGCTGATAATGATGTCATAAGTCATAAGATGAGTTATAAGAAATTACACATTACACGATAGGCCAAGGAAAAAGTGAGGTCATTGAGGGCAGAATGTGAAGGATTAATTGGTAGTGTAGACAGTAAGATACTGTTAATGTTTTCAAACCCTTTTAGGTTTAAACAGGGAATATTTAAGATTATCATTATGAAATGGCAGTGGAGATTTAGTTAATGCTGATATCTTAGCACAGAGAGACTACCGCACTTTGTCCAGGATTTGCATGCCTTTGGGCTTAAGTAGGACTTTGAATTAAGACTTTGACGCTGACTGTCATTTAGCTACTGTAGTGGTGAACATTTTTGATGAGCCATTGGAACAAACTGTATATATTAACAATTTGTCTATTTAATGTTTTTTTGTTTCAGGCTTTTTCAATGAACTGACTCACCTGCTTTTTCAGATAGGTGTTCTAAATCGTTTGTAACATGTGGACATTGTAAATACAGCACCCCAGCCTCACAGGTGAAATTTGAAAAGCATACCTAAGGAGGGAATACGGTGTACATACAATCATGTTAAAAGTTCGTACTGTATTTGCATTCTTTGCATTTCATTATTGTCTAATTATAAGTAAAACATGGAGCATAAGTCATTTGTATTTAGTGTGTTTGTTTACAATGTGTAAGAGGGAGAGTGAATGTTTACATTTGGGATGTGGAGCTCTATGTTGGCATTTTCACATCCAACCTGTTGTACTGTGATTTGTATTTTTAAAAGTCTCAGCGGGAGGGTGTATATGTGTGTGTTGGTTTGAACCTGCGGTTCTGTTTGTGGAGATAGAGCACACTGGAGGGTTTATTCTGAATTGTCTCCTTGTCACCTGCTGCTGATTTTTTAAGCCATCTTGAAATATCTTCAGCAAATTGTTTAATTGTGGTTTCCTTTCTATGTCATTCTTCATGATGAGAGAAATTAAACATAGTTTTAATTTTTTATGATGAATAAAGAATGCATATTGAATATTCGGCGACAGTGCAGTGTTTAATTCCATTACTTTCCAAATACTCACTCTTTATAAAATGTCTTTTCTTTATTATTCTGCAAATTTATTTACATTACAGATGATTGACAATCGCAATATGCATAGTAAAATATACAAAATCGACAATTCACAGGTATACAGCCTGGTGGATATATTTGCTGTTCGTCCAAAATAATTCCTAAAATTATGATTTTTCAAAAAGTATGATTGCCCTTTACATTCAATGTTTGTCTTAACTGTAAACACATATCTACACATTTACAATACACATAAGTGACGTACACATAAAAAGCACAAATGTTCAATGCATCAGTGTAGTAAGACATTTCTCTTAATAGTTCTAGGTAGAAACATTTCTACTGAAGAACATATCTGTCTGAAGAATACTAATGTTCTTTACACTTTAAAACAACTTTCTCAATATGTTCTACATAGAAGCTTTAAAAAAACATGAATATGCTGGTGAGGTGCTTTAGCAGAGTATATTTGTTGCAGGTTTATTAATACAATGGATGCATATATTAAATATGTAGTAAAATAGAATAAATTCATGAAAGCATGAATAGCAATTACACAATGTTACAAAAATCTTATTCTTGTAGCACACATTTACACATGTACTGCACATACACTACAAGAACAGCATACTAATTGCTCATTAATGTATGTTAAAGAACACATTTACAGGGTATATATGAAGAGCTGTGGGTTCATTTACAGTGCTATTCCTGCTATTACCTTCCAGTATTGTTTGGCTTAACTTACTGTTCTGGATGACTACACCAGTCCAATGTCTGTCTGACCTGGTACATAATTATAATCCCAACTCCTTTTATTAGTAAACTGGACACATTTAAACTGGTGAAAAAGAAACCAAATGCATGATTCAAATTTCCTCTAAAGTTTCATCTTTAGGGTGATTTAAACAGACAACAGAAAATAGGGGACATGCCCTTAACTGGTGTCATAAAATGTACAGGACAAATATAAGATAGTAAAAATAAATATTTACTTTTCGTTTTACAAAAATACACAGTAAGGTTATTAGTGTATAAAGTGAGTTTACAATATCTTTTGTAACCCAAAGTTTCTAAATCAACTCTTAAGCTGTATGGCCAGTTTATCATGCCTGCGTCTGTCCACAGTCCATTGTCTTTTGTGTAATTAATCATCCTGTGGTTTAAGCACGGCTAATTGGAGGACTGGCTTCAAATTCACACCTCACTCCACTTATGCTATCCACGCTGGGCTGACTGTTAACTAATTTGTGTGTGTGTGATAAAGGAAATGTCTCAGATCGAGCAATCTTGCCTTTGTTTACAGCCACGGATCGCCGGTCTCTCACCAGTCCCATGAATTCAGGAGCAGTAAAGCGACGCATTAATCTGGTCCCAAGTCCTTCCAAGCCTGGAGGACGGATTTTGATCCTCTCTCGTGTCACTTCATCCCGTTTAAAAAGCAGTTTACTTGGTCTTTCATTCATGACAAGGGTACCACGCTTGATTGTGTTTATCTTTTCTTTCGGGTGGTCACCGTTTCCTGTTTTAGCTGTGGAATCCCATTGTGCACCTAGATCTGAAGCCACTCCATTTAGTTCTCTAGATGGTTTAGCTGTTTTATCACACTTTTTGTGACAATAAAACATTAGCGGTTTCTCATCCTGAAGAGATGCTCTTTTTAATTGGCTGGCAGGCCATGTGATATCATGTGTATCCCCCTGGTATGACTGTTTTCGGCCAGTCCTCAGGTCCAAGTTTATTGACTTGGCTTTGCCCCATTGAGGTGGATTCTCTCTCAAGTCTTGATTGGTTTGCTCTGAGTTTATTGTCCTTGTAGTACCAACTTCTCTAGAGCTCTGGTTCTGTTTAGATGAAAACATGGCTTGAAGCTCATTGTCAAGTAAATGTCTCTCTGGAAACTTGGGCAAACTTTGAAAGCCACTTGTGTTGATCCTGCTGGGTGACTGCTGCTGACTGAAGCGTCTCCTTTGGTTGTTGCAATTACTGATTGACACTTGCCTCTGAAACAAAGATGGAAATACCTCTTCATCCTTGCTCTGGATCTGCTTTGAGAACTTCTCTAAAATTTGCTTAGAGAGAGGATTAGGCAACGGAACTTCTTTGGGTCCCACTAGTATTTCTTCAGGCTGTTCTATGCCACTAAGTCCCTTCCTCCCAGTACCGCTGAGCACCTGGACACAATTGGTGTGCCCTAAATATTCAGCTACCTTAATGGCTGAGTGGCCTGCATAATTTGTGTGGTCAAGTCTTAATCCGAGTCTCTTGAAAGCCCGAATTAAAAAGTCCAAGACTTGACTGTGTCCGCCATACGCTGCGTATATAAGGGCACTGTTGCCCCAGGTGTCAGTGAGCTCTGGGTTTGCATTGAATTGCACTAGGAGCTTGACAACATCCAAGTGACCAAGCTCACAGGCCAAACTAAGCGCAGTGCGCCCATGCTCGTCACGACTGTTCACATCAGCACCCTTCTCCAGAAGCAACTGTGTAAACTTAGACTTGGTGCTTTGCTCCTGAAGGCACACTGCTAACATAAGTGGTGTGCGGCTGCTCTCCATCTTGGAATTGATGATACGTCCATCCAGTGCATCTAGTACAAAGCGAGCTAAATGTACCTTACCACTGTTCATCGCCTCCAGGAAGGTTTTGGTACCAGAGCCCTGGCACAGGTCCTTCGGCCTCAGCATAGCGCCGTGCTTCTTTCCTGGGAAGGAGTTTCAGGAGTTCGATGTGGTAACCTTGGATTTGTTGTCTCAGAGGCTTCAGAGTTTCTATGTGCCTAAGACAGGGACTGTTGGCAGTTTTATACCTCCCTCTCTCCAAATGCCCGCCCAACGTTGCTACGGCAACTGCCATTTGAGGCCCACTGCTGTTAAAGCATCCATTCAGAATCTCATCCTTTCCTCTCAGGCAGGAAAGATACACTGTTTCAAAGACATAATAACAAAGGCATGAGAGGGAAAAAAACAAAACAGTTACTGCTTAACCTCATAGGTTTGTATAAGGGATTAACTCCTCCCTACCTTAATGTGAAAGAAAATTAGTGTTTTTTGAATTCTCCATTTTCAGTCAACTTTAAATCATTATGCATTTGTTGCAGATACAAACACTCTTTTTCAGCTAGATCTCACTGTTATTTAGAGATAACAGCAATATCCTACACAAAGTATTTTACAAAACTGTATGAAATCTCTATTACAATTTATAAAATGATTGTTGTTTGCCAGATTGCCATACTCCTTGCACAGGGTTTTCTGCTGTCAGAAACATTTTTTGTAATATAATATGTGAGACCCTACTCAGTACAGTGTCATGATAGTTACTTGAATTTTAAACATGTTTGTTATTTAAAATTTTTCCTAGTCAGGATCAAGTGGGTTCATCGCTACATACCACAATGTGCAGGTGTTACCCTACCACTGCTCCACCCAAATACCAGTTACTTACTAAGATGTCATGTGAAGACGTAGACTTTAATAGTCTCTTTACTACTCTTTTTAAATAGACTTTGCTATATCAATCGGTATAAAATTAGCATAACTGTTGCACGTTAATGGTTGTCAGTTAACGTCACATCACGCACCTAATCGCCTATCTGCCCACTCACCAGTTCCCACACTTATTGCTTGCCTCAATCTGACTCGGCTTCCTACTAATTCCCCACTGTTTCTCATCCTTCATTCATTTGGATCACATTTTAAACCTACGCTTGTTCCCTGTCTGCTTTGATTGCCTTGTGTTTAAATATACTGTTTAAATGATTTCTTTATCTGAGCCTGACAGTTTTTGGCTCACCTGGAGCAGGAATAGGAATTTATAATCTAAAGGCCTAAAAGCACCCAAGGGGTTTGCTTTGATAACCTTATTAGAATAAACATAGATACTACCTGTAGAAATAATAA
>JAUZSV010207001.1:0-20504 GCA_034780495.1 Parotocinclus cesarpintoi
TTAACATACTTTAAATACTACTCATTCTAAACCTCTCCCTAAATAAGTGTGTACACAGTCCAGGAGCACAATGATCATTGTACGTGTCACTTCGTTAACAAACAGCCAGCGATACCATCATATGGAAAATGTGGGGCACCCCTCGTCGAACCACAGGCACGAGGTTTAGAGTTCACTCAAAAATAAATATTTCCAAAAAACTCTGAGGACTCGATCAGTCAACTTTAAAAGACCTCTCAGTGTCACTTAATACCTAAAACAAGATTGTTAACCACAGTTGTGGGTTTGTTCGAAGGTACTGGACTTTAGAGCAGAAAGTCCAGGGTTTAAGTCCAGGGTTTAAGTCCCATCTGTACCAATAAGCCACTGTTGGTTTGCAGTTATTGGGGCAGCAGGGCATTGGCCTCATATTCTATAGCTCCCACATTTAAAAACACCTGCGTTAGGTCAATAGACATTTCTACAACGTGCCAGTGTGTGGGTGTGACGGATAGGTGCCCCTCTTGCCCTTTGTGCCCAGGCCACCCAGAATTGGATTAGGTGGATGTGGAAACTTCCTATCTCACCCTAGTTACTATCAAGCATTATAGCTCCTGCGCTGACCCTTGTACCACCAGGTTGGAATGCCTAAAGCCCACTTTTGCCTCGTAAACTAGAGCTCACCTGGAGAAAAGGACACCTATCATCTGTAACAAGCCCCGCCCGCATTGGGAGGGGCGTGTCGCAGGGTTAAACCGGCGGTGCACAGGTGAGAGTGGATCACAGCTGCAGGTGTTGGCCGAGCTTTAGCAGCTGCAGGCACAGGCATCGCGAGTTTCAGTCGAGAAGTTTAACTAAACCCGAAAAAATAAACCGCGTTTAAACAGTCCGGATTTTATCTGCAGAAGGTTTGAAGAGTCAGCAAGATGTTCAAAAAGAAAACTGTGAAGACCCCCGTGACCACCAGCACGACGAAAAAGTGAGTTTCTCCTCAAGTGGTTTGTCTCAGATTAACTCGGTTTTTGTTTTTTAATAGTAATGCTTTAAAAACAAATCCTTCTTTCGGTTCTTCAGCGTCTGTACGCTGCACATCATTTGCGTTTTGATTTGGATGTGATTCCTGCCCCGCCCTTCTCCTTTAAACCGCTTTTTAAAAAATTTTGTCACTTTATTGGCTGAGGTATAACTTTTCTAGTGTTCATTTTTATGCAAGCTTGCCTTGAAATTCATTATTCAGACTAGAAGTTTCTCTCAGACGAAGTTGTATTGTATAATACAGCGATGGGATAATGAGTCGGTTCTTAGATTCGATTCCAAGTTTTGAATTGATTCCACACACGGTTAATGATTCTCTTCAAAATGAGTTTCCGACATAAAAAACGTCATGTAACATACCAAAAACGTAGCTTAGAACAGTTTATATGTTCGATTTAAAGGGTTTACGGCTCTCACTAAAAGGCGAATTGCATGTATCGTTATCCAGTTGTCGAGCTGACAGCTCAAAACGATTCTCTGACTTCACCGAAGTCTTTAAAACGTTACAATCTTAATGTTGTATTGTACACCTGACAGTTATTGTCATTTTTAAGCAAATATAAGGCCAATACAACGAACATACAGTTCGACATACTGTGGTTGTTTTATCGATCGGAACACGTTCACTTACACGGAGTCGATTCCTGATTCTGCACTTTTAGCTTATTTTACTGCGCAAAGGCGTTCAGATTATTCGAAACTTAAAAAAACGATTTTAATCATAACGGCTGTTTTTTAGCTCTCATTATCTGAATTTCGAGTTTAAACTTTAGGTCTGAATCACAAAACTTAAACATAAATGACTGACATTCGATGTGAAATATCACTTTAAACGCTTTAACTATGAATAAAAAATTCATCAGATTGTAAATGGGATATAAGTGAATAATTCTGTAGCAATGCTGACAACATAAGCCTTTTAAGCATTATTTAGGCACACCATATAACAAGCCATGTGTTGTTTTACTATTTAATAATACAATTCAAAAGTTCTGATTATAAGATTTCCCGTATATGCATTGGTAAACTAGTGACAAAGACAATCCTTAATGACAAGGGCTGGGCAATATGACGATATGATACCAGTATCGCAATACAATAGTAACATTACATGTTTGGGACTACCCTTATTGTCAAACAGTCTCCATTATTTCTTGTAGTAACATGATAGATGGTTATAAAATGAAGTTTTGCCCGTACTTAACATTCTTTGTTACACACTTTATTTTTACATTTAGTCATTTGGCAGATGTTTTTATCCAGAGCCACTTACAAAACGTGCAAACAGGAGCCGTGGTGGAAGTACTTGATAATCCAGAAGTATTTTTTAGTCACACTAGAAACTAATGCATTAATAAATACTAATACTACTTTCAGGATAAGTTGTCAAAAAATACACCAAACAGCACAGGAGGAACAACATATTATAAGTGCAAAGAGGAAATTATCCAATTGTTTAAAGAGGTAAGTCTTCAGACTTTTGTGGAAGGACGACTGACTCTGGGCTGTGTTCTTTAAACCAAAATAGTAATAGTAATAGGTTTGCTATCTGCATTAACAAAGGTTGGTAGATACCAGTCACCACACCCACATAACTTGCCTACATCAACATGACCTGCAAGACTTTGTTGAATTTGATCTTGACAGTAAACGCATGAGTCACATAAATCAATTTCTTAGACTTGCTGTAGTCACAATTTCTTGTCAGTTTGTAATATTAAACACAACAATACCTCGGCCCATTGCATCTTCTTTGGGTTAGGTCTCTGTTGTCTTTATATTTGGTCGTACTTTAATCTTTGTTTTCTGACTCATTCTTAGTAGGGAATTATTTTTATTCTGCATCATTGAGTGTTGGTGAGTAAGAAAGGAATTTTGTTCAGAGTTTGTAGAATGGGTTTTAGTTCTGTTCATTTAGAAGTCAACAAGTTATGTCCTTTAGCTGGGTGTGCAAAATTTTGCATAAAACTACATACAATTCTCACAGAACACTCCACCCTAAACCAGCTGACATTGCAAACCAGTCTAGATCACTATATCAGCAGACGGTGCAATAACGGGGTTTATTCAGGGTTTTAGTCAGCTCCAGAAATATTGTCACCTTTTGTAAGAAATGTGTTCATTAGAATTGTCTAAGATCATTTGTGAAGTTCTTTGATATTGATACACACTAATCAGTTTGCTAATTCATTGACCTAAACGCACAGGAGACAGTTTGTGTGGCAGCGTGGGTGGATTTCGTTTAGGCCATTAATGACTAATGAAAGCTGTTCTGAAAAGGAGGTGGTCCACGCTGCTGTGCTTCATTTCGTCCATGGCATCTTGTTCTGAAAGATTTCTAGGTGTGTGGATGTTTCACATAAATGCCATTTCTATAGCTGAATGTTTGTCAGGGTGGGAAGAGGTGGAATCTGAATAATGTCCGCCTTCCCCACCCTTGTCTTCATACCTTCCCAGCTTGTTGTACGAGTTTCAGAGTGCGAGGTGTTTCTTATTTTTAAAGAACTTGATTTTCTGGTCTCTGAATTTCAAGTCTACACAAGCAAGCAGGGTTAAAATTTCTCATTTTAGCCTCAAGCCTTAGCGATGCATGCTCAACTTCATTGGTACGTCAAATGCGTGCAGGTTATTTAAATAAAGTTGTGTTTTTTTAGGTGGAATCTGAAGTAAAGTTGTGAGTTTCGCCCCTTCATGTTCGTCCTGGAAGGGTTTCAACTGAGGGGTGTGTTTCACGCTGTGTTTTGTTATGTTCAAGCACAAACGAGCTCCATCCCACATGTGAATAAGATGAACCTTTTTTTCCTGCTGTGAGTCATCTCCAGCGGCAAAAATACAACCCATAATAATTTCCTTACGCTGCACAGCATTTTTGAGGACGTGCTCAGTGAGGATACGCTTTGAGTTTTGTTGGTGATCATATTTGAAACAGATGTTTGGGCTAGCTGTTTAGCTCACAAGTCAAACGTTGAGCTGCCAATCGGAGGGAAACCCATTAAAGCTAAAGGGGTGAGCTTTTTTGGTGATGGTATTATGTGTTGCCAGTCCATCTCAGGGTTCTGTAACTGCACCTTCCAAACTCCATGTTATATGGCCCAAGATTCAAACCCAGATCTTCAGTAACTGGCATTTCCAGCCTCTGACTTTTAACACCATGTCAAATGTATAAATGTAAATAATGGGTAGCATGGCACTGTGACTCTCTAAAATCAGTAGATTGGTACAACTTAACAGCATAACTATATAATTGGTAGGATGGCACAGGGTATCTGTATAATTGGTAGGATGGCACAAGATATCTCTATAATCGATAGGATGGCACAGTTTAGTTGTGTAATTATATTTATACCAATGTTTATTATTGTATCTCTATAATTCATAGGTGGGGGTGGTATAGCATAAATATAATTAGTTGTTTGGTACAGTATATCTTGATACAGGGTAACCCTGTAATTAGAATTATATTTTTAAAATTGCAGCTATAATGGTAGAGTAATGACTCTAAATTGGTAGTTTGCTTTTTGTTGACGTTATATAGCTCATGGTCACTGTACGGGAAAATGTTTTGTTGTTTACCCAACAAGTGTAGTATCTCGTTGAGCTTTCTGTGCCAATTTGTTGGCAGCTCAGATTCTTTCTCAATCTCCATTCAGACAAGAAATCTGAGTCTAGCAGTGACAAGCGTCTGTGACCCTTCCCTTTGATATTTCACCAAAGAAGTGTAAAGCAAAATCCCATAACATGTAACTCTGTATCGATGAGAGGGGAAGTGGAAAGCAAAGTGATTTAATGGACCGCTTTTAATTTCACATGGGGACCATAAACAAAGCTGCGTATTAACCTGCCTTGTTTTTATATGGAAATAAGCCTCTGGCTCTGAGAGTCACAATGGGGGTTTCTGTTATTTTTTTTTAACATGCCAGTACACCGTGTCATTTTTTTATTAATCCTTCTAACCAAAAATATTTCTGCTTTAATTACAAGAACTGAACCCTGCTCGAAGTATTAAGGCGACGCATCAAACCAGTCTGGCCTGTTTGGGTTTGTGATGCCCACATCGCTCACTTTCCCCTGTCGCTTTAAAACCTTATGCAAATCCAGCTCTTCTCCAATCCCAAATGTTACTCAGGTGCCCTGGTAACGTGTCCATGCACTACGGCCCTGCTGGAAAAGCCGGAGTTTTATAATATCTTTATTGAGTTCGGCCCTGCGAACTGCTGCACTTAATTCTAGGCTTAATAAAGCTGAAATTTAGCCACCGTTTAATTCAGTGGATTTTTAGCAACAGGCTGGTTAAGCTTCCTTCCTCTAAGAAGGGTTAAGGTTTAGCTCTTGTCAATGGCAAATCATTACGTCCGAGGCTGCAACTACACTGCTTACAAAAATTAGGGGATATTTCATTAAAAAATATCCCCTTATTGTTGTAAACAGTGTTTGAGCTTGCTTCCTTCTAATTCAGTGAGTTTTACTGGAAAAGGTGCATAACACATTTTCTATTTCTTTTATTTACACCTTTTTTATGCTGGTAGGGGTCGCTGGGACTCAGAACGGAGTGTTGTCCATCAGTTAGGGCTTGTTGTGACACCCAGTCTTTGCTCTACCACTGCTTTTGTCGGCAATAGTTTACAACTTTGTTCAACTTCAACTAAATGTAGACCGTCCATATTATCCCTACATTACTGTTCCTGGACCTTTAACCACAACTTCATGAGTTCCATTAGTGCGGTTTCCTACAAAATATAGTCTAGTCAAGAATCCGCACAAACTTAGTATCATGGAAAAAGTCAACAGTTTTGTCAGTTCATTGACACTCATTTAACGAGAGGGGAGTTAAGATCCTCCGAAATCGTTAGGGAGATGGTACAAGTCCTGCAACTGGTACTAGAAATGCAGTTAGGATTGAAAACAGAATAGGTAGTTACAATTTGGTAAGAGCACATCTGTACTGAGTTTGGATGGCTTTACCGTGAGTAAAGCTGGTTTTCTTTTTTCTGTTTTTTTTTCTCAGGGCATCTGCTGATCTGACCTCGCTGATCGAGAAGCTGCAGAGAAATGCAGACAAGGTGGAGAAGAACATCCTGGAGACGGAGCAGAACCTCAACAAGGTACAACTGTTACAATCCTCTTTCTGCTGTCAGTAAATTTTGAATAAAGTTTGTTTTAAGCTAACTATATTAAACTATTTTATAAATACAGGGGCTCTTAGGGTCTTAATCTCAGTTTCTGGTTTCACTCAGATCATAATTGGTTTCCCATTAAAGCTTGGTACCTTCCTTCTGTTCTGTTTTCTTTATTGGATATATGCTAAACTATTGACCATAAATATTTAAATTTAAGTCCCCACACTGCCTAGCTGCCAATCTTGGGTCCTTAAGCAACGCCCATAGTGCCGTTATTGCTTGCATTGTTTCCTGTTTTACTGTAAAGTGTAATGTGGCTTGATTTGCTATTCCCACTTTGAATGAAGAACCAGAATGTCATCATCATGGCTAGATAGTTCTGGATAAGGGTGTAGATTAAAATAAATTGAGTGTCTAACGTTTGTGCTTAGGACGTGGTCAAGATCAATGAGGGCAAGACACCGCTCTATCAGGACACCACCAACAAGGCGATCCTGACATCCCTGGAGCTGTTGGAGTGTCTGGACGCGGATGCGGTCGAAGCCAAGCGCCTGCAGCACCCTCAGGCTGAGATGATCGAGAAAGAGTCAGTACAATTCCTTCTTCCTTTTAGAAATCTAAAGTAACAACCAATTTCTAATCGAGACATTTGCGTTGTTTTATTTAGTATGAAGCAGCTGCGTGAGCGAGTGAAGAAGCTGAGGAACGACCACAACACCATTTACAACCTAAAACGCATCGAGGGGCGTCCCAGCATCAACTGGGGCAGGATGATCGATGAGAAACAGGTGGGTTTTGGTGTTCTCGTTAAGGACGATTTTATCTGTGAATCTACTAAATGCGTTTGCATGAAATTTTTGTGTTTGCGTTTGCACAGGCTAATCTGAACAACAAAGGATTCGGACAGGACCTGCCCACTGTCGAGAATGAGGTGGAAGAGCACAATATCTTCCACAGTGAAGTGGAGGCTTTGGCTCCTTACATCTCTCAGGGGGACAAGGTGAACTTTCAATATATAAAAGGCAAACGTTCAGAGATCGAATCGGGTTTGGGATTGATCGGACTCTCTGACCCGGCTGTATTTGCATTGCAGGATTACGTCGACAGCTTGCAGATGAAATACAACAAACTCCTGGTAAAACTCCTTTTTCTTTTTTGTTAGGGTTTAGTTGTTAGTGTTGAGTGTCTTTTCAATTCTTCTGCTTTGTGGATTAGAATCAGAGTTTAATCCGGGGAAAGACAATCTGCTCCACGTTTGTTTACCAATTAATCGACTATTTCAGATAAATAAATTGTAACAAAGCTGCTGAGCTTCTTAAAGCATTCCTAATGGTACAGCTCAAGGTTAAACTAAATGAATAGCTCGTTCTTAAGTCTCCAAAAAGTGAACTAGTTCCAGACAAAAGTTTCTGCACAGCCAAAAACAACAGAATTTCCTCTTTTGATTATGTTTTCCTAGATTGTGTATGTATGTATGTATGTATGTATGTATGTATGTATGTATGTATGTATGTGTGTGTGTGTGTGTGTGTGTGTGGTTACTCATACAGGATCATTTGTTTTTTAATATAAATATTTATTTGTGTTCCTTTTTAAGTCAACCTCCACCTCCCGTCAGAAGCACCTGCTCAGTCTTAAAGATTACATGCAGCGCTGCACTAACGAGCTGTACTGGCTCGACCAGCAGGCCAAGGAGCGTATTATGTATGACTGGAGTGACGCCAACCTGGACTATCCGGCCCGCAAGAGGCAGTACGAGGTACGTAAGCCTGAACGTGTCTCTAAATAATCAATGCTAGCTTTTACAAACAGTTAAATTATAACTACTTTTAATGGTCTTTTTAATTAATGTTTAATCAACCCTCCCCGAGTGGTGAATAATAATATCTTTACTGCTTATAAATTTTATATCCCTAATTAAATATCCCCCATTTATGTAAGCAGTGTGTTTATAGAGCATTTGGCAATTTAAGGATGTAGATTAAGACACAAACTGCATTATGTTCTGTATATTAAAATCTTTCAGTAGACTATGGTGAATGAATTAAATGATTGAATTAATTACAATTTAAAAACTATAAAATTGTAGAAATATGGCAAATTAAATATTTATTTAAATTATGAAAATAGAACAGTAGAAATATAGAAGCCACTCTAAAAAGATAAAATGCACAGCTATAAACCTATTAAAACCTAAAAAAATATACACTAAAACTATAAAACTTTAAGATATTAAAATGACAAATATATACCAAATACAAATATATTTATAATGAAACTATAGAAATATTATATTAATATCAAAAGGGAACTTATTGATTTATTAAAACAGTGATTTTATTAAAAAATAGAAAAGTATTACTACACTAAAAATAATTGTAAACTAAAATATAAAAACCCTATAAACATATAGGTATAGATTATTAAATTGTCTTTTAAAAAATATATATTTTTTTATATTATTAACAATGTCAAAACAGTATATAAAAAATAAAAATGCATTATTGGTATTGTAGTACTAGTAGAATTTGAAACATAACATAAATTTCCCTACATTTTGTGATGAATATAAAGTTTCTCAGTTTCTCTGCTTGTTTCGTTCTGTTGCTGTAGAACTTCCTCAGCAAGTGTCTGGAGTCTAAAGAGGGAACCATCACCAAGCTGAGTGAAGACGGTGAGAAGCTCATCAATCAGGGTCATCCAGGAAGGAACGTCATTGAGGTACACACTTGTAAACACACACACATATACACACACACACAGATGATGTAGGCCTGCTTGCTGAGTGTGTTTGGTGTTCAGGCTCACATGGACGCAGTGCATGCAGACTGGAAGGAGTATCTGAACCTGCTGATCTGTGAGGAGAATCATCTCAAGCACATGGACGAGTACCACAAGGTGAGCAGCGACTTTGATTTTGTCTGTGTGTGTCTGTGTTTTGGACCTCTGAATGTAACTGTACGTTTTCCCCCCGCTTACAGTTCCAGAAGGAGGCTCGGGACACTCAGGACCTGCTGAAGAGAATGGACACTGAGATCAGCCAGAAGTATAACCCTGAGTTTAAGGACCAGTACCAGCTGGAGGGTTTACTGACTGACCTTAACGTAAATATAAACCCTACTTTCATTATGTGTTTAGCGTTTCTACGGATAGCTAAACGGTGTGTGTGTGTTCAGGACCAGGCGAAGGCGATGGATTACTTTGATGATCGTGTGAAGGCTCTTCAGAACCGCAGCCTCCAGGTCCTGCCCCTGAAGTACCGCCGGACACCACCGCAAAAGATCCTTCCCATCGAGGCCCTGTGCGACTTCGACACAGAGGAGGTATGAAACACGACGGGGATTTAAAGCCACGCCCATCTGACCTGATTTGTTCCGTACCGAGCTAAGACTTTCTGTATGAACCTGCAGGGTCAGATCACCAGGGGAGAGCGCTACACTCTGCTGAGGAACAACACCCAGAAGTGGGACGTCAAGGACTCGGCCGGACGCACCATGGCGGCACCGGGTGTGTGTTTCATCATCCCGCCGACCGACCCAGAGTCTGTGTCCGCTGCTGAAAGGTGAGGTCACTGTCTCACCTGTCACAGTTAGGACACACCCACAATTATTTATAAGCAAACAGATGGCAGAGGTTCAGCCTGATGTGGATGTGTTACATGATTATTACCAGAGGGAACAGGATTCTAATATAGCTAAAAATAATTTCTCTCTCTCTCTCTCTCTCTCACACACACACACACACACACTCTCTCACACGTGTGTGAGAGAGTGTGAGTGTGTGTGTATGTAAACAATGCATGCAAACACAAACACATTTTGGAGATTGTTGTTGCTGTTTGTTAGTCATTGGTTGTTGTTGAGTTTTGATGCTGGTTTTGTAGTTAGTTGTTGGTCGTTGTTCCTTTTTGCTGCTGGTTGTTATTGGTCTTTGTGAGTTGTTGTTGTTAGTAATAAAAACCTGATCATCAAAAATATCGTTACATAACACAGACTCACTGGTTGTGTTTAATTGCATTGGTTTTTGCAGCCTGGTGAACCAGCAGAAGGCTATCAAACAGAAAACAGCTAGCAGTAAAACGGCCCTGCAGTCCAGACTGGCTGATCTGAAGAAGGATGGCACGAGCAGCCAAGGTCAGTACAGTGTACAAAATAAGTCTTCTGTAAACAAGTAATCAAACCCTGTGTGTTCAGTACTAGTACTTCCAGGGTTGCCAGATCTGTAACCAAAGCAACCAAATCCCACTTAAAATCTAAAGTTATAAAAAATAATATATATGAGATTTACAGATATGTATACATTTATATAGAGATTGTGCTCTTCGGGGGTCAGGACCCCCATATGACCATTTTTAAATCTGTAAATCCATTTAATATCTGGTACCTGAACCTCAGATAAGCAGGAGCTTCAGTGTCGCCAGCTGATGGCAGGACTGGATAAAGTGGTGAACGACCTGGATAAGCAGGAAAAGAACATCTACAATCAACTGCGCCCCCCTCTGGAGCAGAGCCGGCCCGTGCTGGACAGCAACGAAAGGCTCCAGAACATGAAGGTTAGAAAGGGCGGGGTTAAGTTCTTCTATGTTTTCCTTTTTCAATTTTCGAGTCGCTGCATAACAGATGAATCCTGTCCGTGCGTTTTCAGGACATCGCCAGCAGCATCCGCAAGATCGAGCCCGAAAAAACGGCAAAGGTGCGTGAGGCGGATACCTTTCTTAAGTCCAGCCCCAAATGTGCCAGCGCCCCTCAGCTCTCGGCCAAGGTGGACCTGACCAACAGCAAATACGACAAAGTAGCAACACTGCTCAAGTACTCTGATGACAAGTAAGTACTGGCCCAGCTCGCACCTCGTCTTTTTGCCCGACCCTGGCACTCATTCGTGTCTTAACTCTGCTCCATTAGGCTCCAGAACTCCAACAAGCTGGAGAACTCCATCCAGAACACCAAGAACGTCCTGGCCACCTACGAGAACAGGCTGGCCCGAGAGGAGGTGGCTCCGTCCGACCCCAGCTCTCTGGACAAGACCCAGCGTGAGCTGGCGGTAAGAAAGTTCTCAGAATGTTCTGTCCGTTTCGTCGTGTCTAGATTCCGTTTCCCACTAACAGGTTCTTTCTGCAGGACATTGCGTCTGAGCTGAGGTCGAGGAAGTCCATGATCCCAGAGATGGAACAGAATCTGCGCAACACCGAAGTCAGCTGTGAAAACATGGCAAACAGAGTGCAGGAGCACTGCCCCGACATCGTCCGGCAGGAGGCAGAGGTTCACAAACTTAGCCAGCGCTACGACAATCTCAACAGGCAGATTGAAAACAGGTGCGGTTCGGTACCAGGCCCTCCCTGTTGATATGCATCGTTCTGTTACTGGTAGGGGTGTAACGATACTTTGTATCTTCTGAGCTACCAAAGGTACGAGAGGAAGGGTTTCCCCTTAATGACAGTGAGCTCTCCTTATCTGAACGTATTTATATTGGAATGCCGGGGGCAGGGTCATGTGCCGCTTGGACAGAGCCTCTGTCCTTTTTCCATAGCTGGTCGTTATTACGTTTATAACCTTCTGTTTCCCTCAGTCTTTGTCCTTTATCTGATATTTATAAAGAATAATCATTATTATCGGCGATTATTTCCAGAACACAAAATCTGCAGAAAGCTAAAGTGGCCTATGGGAACTACCGTAACGATTACGACAACCTGAACAGCTGGCTGTCCCGCATCCCGAACTACGAGCCTCACGAGACTGACGACATCAAGCAGGTGGAGGCCAAGCTGAAAAACCAGAGAGTAAGCCTTCATCCTCTGCAACCCTAATAACATTCTCTAGCTTAATGGAAAACGTAACAGATGTCTGTTTTACCGCTAGAACCTGCTCTCTGACATCGCAAGGAAAGAGCCGGACCTGAACAGCGTCTCAAAGAACGCGCAGCTCTACCAACGCGCCATCAAGGTAGGAGAACCGTAACGCTCTTTAAGATGCTGTTGTTGGTTGGGAGGCGGAAATGACCCGGGGATTCTGTTTTCAGGATTATGAGAACGAAGCCGAGAGGTTCCGCTCCATCCTGGATCTGGAGGAGGGTTTGGTTCCACAGACCTACTCAAGGAGCCGACTGGAGTCCCCTGCACTGAAAGTGAAGGCAGAGGTAAAAAAAAAAAAAGTGAAATGGATTTGAAAGTGGTTTGCGTTCCGTTGAAGATATTTTGCGCTTAGCCTGACTGTTCTGCGTTTTAAACAGGAAGCAGGTATTGAGGCCAAATTCACGGAGGTCAATGCCGTGAACAAACAGCGTCTGCAGAACCTAGAGTTTGCTCAAAGCCTCCTCAATCAGGTACTTGATTCTCCGTGCTTCCCTGCGGCGCCGTTCTCGTAAATATATAAATATTTGTTTGTCCTCTAACCTCTACATGTGAAATCGGCAGCAACCAGATGTCACGGTGATCCAGACGAACGTTCAGACGGTGAAATCTGGCGCCCCCGGAGACGAGGCGTGGAGAATCAAGAAGCAGCTGGAGGATGAGATTCTGAGGAGGCAGCAACTGGAGAAGGAAGTTAAAATCATCCAGACCGACATCTACGTGCTGGAAGGACAGAAGCCCCAGGACACTATCGTCAAAAAGGAGCTGATCAAGAAGGTGCCTGATCCTCAGCTGGATGAGGAGGTCAGCAAGGTCCAGCAGAAGCTGTCGGACGAGCGCAGGACCACGCGCATCCTGGAGGGGGAGCTGGACACGCTGCGGGTGAAACTGCGTGGAATGGACACAGAGATGAAGGAGGGAGCCAAGCAGTACACTGTCAAGGAGGTTCTCCGTATCGAGAGGGACCGCGGGCAGGAGGAGGAAGTGAGGAGGCTGAGGGAGGAGCTGGAGGAGCTCAAGAGACAGAAGATCACCAAGGACAACGAAGTTATTCAGATTCAGAAGCATATCACTGTGCTGGCTGCTGAGAAGAACAAGGAGCAGGAGGTCATCAAGGAGGAGGAGGTCATCAAGGTCCAGAATGACCCCCAGCTGGAAAGCGAGTACAGGCTGCTCCTCGAGAGGAAACAGACTGAGATCAATAATCGGAAGCAGCTGGAAGACGAGCTTCGGTTCCTGCAGGAGAAACTGAAGCGCCTGGAGAAGGAGAAGGCCATGGCCGAGGAGAAGATCTCTATCCGGGAGGTTGTTAAGGTCGAGAAGGACATCACTCTAGAGAGGGAGGTGGAGAACCTGAGGCGGCAGCTGGACGACGAAAAGGCCAAGCGCATGTCCGCTCAGAGAGAGAGAACGGACTTCCAGCGGAAGATCACGAGCCTTGAGGAAGAAAAATCTAAGGTCATCATTCAGGAGAAGGTGCGCGAGATCGTCAGGCCCGACCCCAAGGCGGAAGCGGAGGTAGCCAACCTCAGGTTGGAGCTGGTCGAAGCCCAGAGAAGGTGCCGAGACACGGAGCTTCACCTGAAGTCTATCCAGGACGAGTTAACGGTCCTGCGCAACAGAGGCCCACAAGTGGAAATTAAGGAGATCATCAAGGAGGTCATCAAGTACAAGATCGATCCTGAAACTGAGCGGGAGCTGGAAAGGCTGCGCTACGAGATCGTGGACAAGACGCACCAGATTGAGAAATTCGAAATCGAGATGGTAAAGCTGAGGGAGGAGATTGAGCACTGGAGAGAAATCAAGCCGCAGGTGCAGATCAAGGAGGTGGTCAATGAGATCCTTCAGTACCGGGAGGACCCCAAGACCAAAGAGGAAATCGAGACCCTTAAAAAGAGGCTGGCTGAGGAACAGCGGAAGCGCCTGGATCTGGAGAGGGAGAGGACCACCACCGAGGAGAAGATCAGGATAAAGAAGCTCGACCTGTCGCAGGTCAGAGAGAAGGTCGTGCAGCAAGAGGTGGTTAAGGTGGAAGAGGATCCCGTCCTGAGGGCCGAGTGCAGCACCTTCACTCAGAACATCAGCAGCGAAATCAGACAGAAGGAACTCCTGCGAGACGAGCTGACCCGGCTGCAGCGTCAGAAGACTGACCTGGATCGACAGCTGGAAGAGCTCGAGAACGAACGCAGAATGCGCCGCGAAGCCGAGCTCGAAATCCAGAGGCTGAGGGTCCGCCTGAATGAGCTAGAGATACGGGACAAGGAAACAAGGGAGAAGGTGACGGTGAAACAGAAGGTCGTCCTGCAGCAGGACCCTCAGCAGGAGAAAGAGCACTCCATTCTGCGACTCCAGGTTGAGGAAGAGCGACACAAGCGCCTCCTGCTGGAGAAGGAGTACAACCTGCTGCTGCAACAACAAGAAACGCTCGAGAGGATGGAGGTCCGTGAGAAGGTCGTCCGCACCGAGAAGGTCCAGGTGGAGAAGGATCCGGAGGCAGAGCTTGAGATCGAAAGGCTGAGGAGGAGCCTTGAGGAGGAAACCAGACGCCGAAAGGAGCTGGACATGGAGCTCACCACCGTCACCACCAGGCTGACAGAGATGGAGTTTACAAACACAAAGTCAACCAAAGAGCTGGATCACATCCGTGACGAGAGCAGCAGGATCCAACAGGAAAACCAGCGCCTCCAGAATGACATACGGAAACTCCAGGCCGAAATCCAGATCACCAGCAAGGAGACCAGGCAGATCACGGAGACCGTAGCGGTGGACAACAGCAGGAACTTGGAGATCCGGGTAGAGGCGCTGCAGAGGGAGCTCTCCGACCTGAAGCGTGTAACTACAGAGAAAGACCTGGAGATCGAGAAGCTCCAGAAGAGCCTGTCTGCCGTGAGGGTCAAGAGAGAGCAGAGGGAGAGCCACCTGCGCAGGTCCATTGTCGTCATCGACCCCGACACGGGCAAAGAGATGAGACCCGAGGAGGCCTTCAAACTTGGCCTGATCGACTGGAAGATGTTCGTCAACCTCCAGAGTCAGGAGTGCGACTGGGAAGAGATCACCGTCAAGGGTCCCGCCGGAGAGTCCTCCGTCCTCCACGACAGGAAATCTGGAAAGAGGTTCTCCATCGAGGATGCACTGCGGTCCGGACACATCACCAACCGCCAGCTGCAGCAGTATCAGAACAAGGAGATTAGCATCCAGGAATTCGGAATCATGGTGTCGGGGAAGAACAAATAAGAATCCTCTGTGTGTAAGGGGGGGTGGGCAGGGTTTCCTTATTTCGGTGTCTCTCTATTTATTTGCCGTTTTTCCTTCTGGGTGAGGGAAGTTATTCTGTACGTATCTTACGTTATGTTATCTGATCCTAACATGTTCTAAAGTTAACAGTAACTGCAGTTATATCTCCAAACGTTTCTGAAGGTGATTCATCAAATCCAACGTGTGATTCTAAAACCTGTAACCATTCTAAAAATAATAAAATGTATCTGGGTTAACTGGAGCATTGAGTCTGTCATTATTTCTATAAGTCTGCACTCCACTGATCAAATAATCTGATCTAATATTACAAAAATCCTCACAAACCAATCTGATTTTAATATATATAATGTATTATAAAAAGAGAAAAGTCAACATTATAATTTTACACAAGAAAAAAGTTAAGATGTTATAAAAGTGAAAAAAGACAAACAAATGTAATCTTATTTATATTTGTTATAAAAAAAAAAGAAAAAAAAGTTAGGATATTATTAAAAAACAAAAACTTTTCACAAAAGGAAATAAAAGCAAAAGTTCTACTTGCGCCATAGAAAAAAGGTTCTGATATTACAAAATTACAAATAAAAAAATAAAAAAAACGAAAAGATTTTAAAAAATTTAATGAAATCCCCAAGTTATAAGACTACAAAAGAAAAAGCAACAACTTGTATTACAAAAGTAAAACAAAAACATTTCACAGGAGAAGAACCCAAAAGCATTAAAAAATCAAAATAAAAGTTATATTACAAAATACAAAATGATAATGAAATATCCCCTGATTTTTGTGAGCAGTATAAATAATGATATTACAAGAATAATGACTAGCCATCAAGACAAAAATAAAAAGGGGTTTATATTACTGAAGTAACATGGTGAGAAAAGAAGAAAAAGTGGTCTTGGGAAAGAAAAATACAGAGTTCTAATTAAAAATAATTTTAAAACAATATTAAAATCCAAAGATATAAAAACAAAACACGAGTTCTGATATTGCAAAATTCCTATAAATATTTAAAATTTATTAATAATTCAAGAACAAAAATGGTCAATTCAAAAAAATGATTTGAACGTTTTTATATCGACGTATCGAAGAAAATAATTTCTTAAATAAAGTGGTAATATTTCATATAAAGAACAAAAGGTTATGATAAGTGGTGATATTTTATAAAAAAACATAATATGGTAATGGTAATGCTAATATGGAATAAAATGGTGACATTTTTTAAGAAAAAAGAAGAAAAGCCTTTGGAAAGATTAAACCCACACAGATTTTACATATGGGGAGAACATACAAACTCTACCCCAGACAGGTTATTGTTATTTATTCTCATAATAAAATATAATATTTTAATATATTAATTGGAATTTTATTTTATAGTTAATATTTTGTTTTTGTATTTTTATTTTTATATGATTTTTTACTTCATATATTTAATTTAAATATATTATTTGTATTAATTTGAATATTCTATTTTAATATAATTAATTATTATTTTTGTTCAATGAAAATTTCTTTATATATTACTATTTTATTTGTATATTTATTGTTATATTATTTACCTTGTCTAAATGGTCTTGCTTGAAAATTCTTCTTGATTTTATAAGTGTTATATTTAGTTATTTAAAGATTTTTTTCTTAATTACATCCATAGATTTCAATATGTTTTAAAACAAATTATTAATATATTTTTAAAGATACATTTATATATTAATATTTAATTTAGCAATTTGTATTATTACTGTATTATTATTATTATTGTCATGTGATTTCTTAATATATTTTAATCATTATTTGTTTTGACTTTTTACATTTAACATGTAAGTTTTTTGTACATTAAATCTAATATTACATTTTCTATATTGCATGCATAATTTTATACATAATGCATAATATACATAATTTTCTTATTATTGTGCTTATGATTAAATCTGAACCCTATTATATTTTAACAGTTGTTCTAAAACGCTGTTACTCGCTTATTTTATTTATAAGACAATCAAATTAATTCCTTGAGATTGTAAGTAAATTAAAAATCTGTATCACGTGACTTCGGACATCACGCAAGCAGTTGCTGGGTGGTCACGTGATTCTGTAGTGGGCGTGTTCTGGCGTTTCCCTGCATTCAGTGCGCAGCTTCAGTAGAAGCTTATTATTAAAATGGCGACTGTACATTTACGGATCGGGGATCTGGTTTGGTGAGGGTTTTTTTCCTTTATAAACTGTTTTGATGATATGTGTTAATATTAATCAGTACGGTTTAAAGCGGAAATATGGTTTAGGCTCGAGAATATGAACTGACGAGGCTTCTCGAGCTGCCACGAATTGATCAAAGCTGCTCGCGCACTTCATTAGTTAGCATGGACGCTAACGGCTAACGCGCTTATTTAGAGAGGAAGAGCCTCGTTTAGATTTAATACGGACTGGCTTTAAAGTTAAAGTCTAGGATTATTATGATTATATTCGTTCAGGTAGAGAGAGGGGGGTTTAAAAACGGTGCAAATTTCGGTACAAATCTGCGTTAGGTGTTTTAAGCTAACGTATCTTTATAGCGTTCTCTCTAAGCAGCTCTCGTTATCGGTATAAAGGTTAAAATTGGTAAATTTTTTTGGACGAGGTGAAAAGTAAGGCTCGTTTTAATGTTGCTATAAGTCTTAACATCTCATCGTAAACCTATAAACAGCTTTCAATAAAAACGTCCGTATCGCGATACTTCAGGGTTTTTTACGTGTACTCCAAAAGTATCGCGAGATTTGGCTCAGGCCTTGCTTCAGACCAGGGATGTGTTTAAAAGGGATAAACATGGATTAGGATTGGTTTGTTAGGAGTCATTGTGTTTATTTGCTGAATTAATCAGCTATGATAAAAATAAGTGTTATTTTTGAACATTATGACGTGTGAGCGGTAAAGCTTGATTATCCATGTTAAAAGTTTCAGACATAAATAGAAAATGCACGGGGTGGGTTTAACAACGAGCAGAATTTTATAAGTGTGTTTAAAGATGCCAGCCTGGGAACGGGCAGGTTACAATACCCACAGGTGTGGTTGGCACACATCTGGGCACCTATGTGACTTGCCAGGTTCGCTGTGCTGAGCAAACCATATCTCCCATATTAATTCTTCTCGCCTGTCTCTCGTTTGTTTAGTCACACCCTTTAAGTCCCTTGCAGGCTCATACAGGAACCGTTATTTAAAAAAAAAACATATTTATCTGGGGAGAGGATACATCTGAGAGAAATAAAATACAGACTCTGTGTGAAAAACTACTTGATAAATTCCAGTTTGACAGTTGTTACAAGAAACTGCATTACAGTAATAATTGTTTACCTATTTGCAAACTTTAAGTGTAATTCATTTGGGGGAAAAAAATCTGAGCACTTCCACAAATCAGCCAAGTCTTGGACTTTTCTTGATGACCAGAGGTTGAACGGAAACTGAACAAACAATAGTTTTATCTTGATTATCTCATTCCTGTGAACGTGGGATGCCAAAAGAGTCAGATGTGTGTTCAGCAGCCACAGTTCAGAGTTTTGCCCAGTGTTTGTTAGATCGTAGCCTTTATTTGTCATCATGTCTCACAAACTGCCTTTCTTCTTCCTGTTCTTTTGTTTAGGGGGAAGCTTGGACGTTATCCGCCGTGGCCTGGAAAGGTGAGAGCAGCTCACTTGTTTTTTTTATTGCTGTGTATCATTATTGCGTGTGCTGCTGTTTAAATAAACGTTTCACTAGGCTGAGCTAGAAACCTGCTTCTGTTCTGCAGGTCGTTAGTCCTCCTAAGGACCTGAAGAAGCCGCGCGGCAAAAAATGCTTCTTCGTAAAGTTCTTTGGGACTGAGGACCAGTGAGTGTACTACTTCTTACTCTGATATCTGTTCCGTCTGTTGGATTATGTTTGTGAGTGTGTGAGCTTAACCTTGGTGCTGTAACGTTTTGTCTCGTCAGTGCCTGGATAAAGGTTGAACAGCTGAAGCCCTACCATCCCCACAAGGAAGAGATGATTAAGATAAACAAAGGCAAACGCTTCCAGCAGGCCGTTGATGCTGTGGAGGAATATTTAAAGAAAGGCAAGGGGAAAGAAGTACGTACCTACGCATCTTATCTAAACAGCAGGTTCTACTGCGCAACGGAAATGTGACGTAAAGTTCAGATTGTAATATTAAATAAACAATTGCTTTTTTTTCCAAGTATATACTCTGTCTGAGTGTTCAAAAGCTGTTCTGCTACCTTTAATGTGTCCAATTCCAAGGTTGCTAGATCCCCATGAGAAGGAAGCTTTCAGTCAATAGATAAGAGGCCAAATCTTTAGAATAGGTTGACCGGGCAACTGTGTAAGGTCCACTATGAATGAAGCCGGAGGTCTCCAGGCTGATGGCGTTCCTCTCTTGTTCTTGCAGACGCACGGCTCTGACGATAAAAACAAATCAGACAAGGGCAGGAAAGCTCCGGCTAAAAAGATGAAGATAATCGAAGAGGATGATGACGACGCCTTCAAAGCCTCCGAGAAGGTTAGTGCCCGGCGTCTCCCATCTCGCCGTGGCTTTGGTTCCTAATCCATAATCCTCCATCATTCACATCCTGTTCATACAGTTTTTTGTTTTTTTTTTCCTCGTTGTGAGTGAGAGTGCGTGAGGCTTCCTGTGCATCGTACGGTATAAACGTGTCTCTGTTTCCTCTAAGGATCAAACTGACTCTGACCCAGAGCCATCCTCTGTGCAGCGGCTGGTGGCTGGAACAGTTTCAGGATTCAAATGGGATAGCAGTGTAGGTGATATGAACTCACACTCTGCCCTGCTAACGCTGCACCATGCTGCTCCGCTTTTTTATTTATAGTAAACACACACACTGAGGTGGGGGGTGGAGTCGCCACATTAGCGTCGTGATTTTAGGGGGTCCCCTTTTATCCTCGACCTAAGCTTTAAAAATATATAAGATTTATACAAAATTAAAGCAATGCTTCTTTATCCATTTATTAATTCAATCTGAAGCACCTATTGTTCAGACTGTCAAGTGTCTTTCAAAGGTCGAGCTGATTTGTAGTTCTTAATGAAATTTTAAAATAAATTTACTGTTCCATAGAAATGAATAGTGGAACTTTCAGAATTCATCCCTCACGCGCGGCCCCTCTTCTCTCTCACTCCTCACACATCTCCACGCACGCACGCGCGGCCCCTCTTCTCTCTCACTCCTCACACATCTCCACGCACGCACGCGCGGCCCCTCTTCTCTCTCACTCCTCACACATCTCCACGCACGCACGCGCGGCCCCTCTTCTCTCTCACTCC
>JAUZSV010207002.1:0-12699 GCA_034780495.1 Parotocinclus cesarpintoi
ATACATACACACACACACACACACACACACACATATATATATATATATATATATATAAAAAAAAATTTCAACCATTGGTGCTGCGGAGGATCCGAAAAATACCAAAAGAAAAACAATTTTTTTTTGTATTCTTCAAATATGATCGTCGGCGGATCCGTGAAGCAAGCAATAAAAATAGTCTGGCCTTATACACAGTTTTTTTTCTTCTCTCTGATTGCAGTATGGGAACTTTGTGGATAACCTGCGCCTCTATGTAAAAGGAGGGGCCGGTGGTATGGGCTTACCCCGAATGGGGGGGCAGGGTGGAAGCGGAGGAGACGTATGGGTGGTGGCTAAAAAGGACCTGACCCTGAAACGCATGAAAGACAGGTTTCCTCAGAAACGCTTTGTGGCTGCCGTCGGCTCCAACAGCAGGTTTGTGTACATAATTAAAATATATAATGAATATAATTTGTGTGTTCGATTTCAGACATCCAACCACCATGATCTAATACTTCGATTTCCTACAACTGCATTTCTTCTAATGTGTGTCGTTCAATCAGTATCCGTGCTCTGAAGGGAGGGAAAGGGGAGGACATGGAAATCTCTGCTCCTGTTGGAATCTGCGTGACCACAGAAGAAGGAAAGCTTTTAGGTAGAGTCCCAGCGGCTTGTCCAGTGTCTGAAATGCTGTGTTAGCACAGTGACCTTGTTGTTGTTTTGTGTAATATTGATTTGACTTTGAGAAAAACCCTTAAATCTTAAAGGTCTGAAATGTCCCTTATAAGATTTTGTCCGTTGTAACGGGATGATTTTCCTCCTCATGGGAACTGAACCATGAAGGTGACAAAGTTTTGGTGGCCAGAGGTGGCCTTGGTGGGTCACTGCACTCTGGGTTTTTACCCGGTAAAGGCCAGTCCCGACACATTCGTCTGGATCTCCGGCTCATCGCTGACCTAGGTCTAGTAGGGTAAGAGCGGCAGGACTGCATTCATACACAAATGCTGATGTATTTGTTGGAATTGAAGTTTGATTTTCCTATTGGCCATCTACAAATTTTGGAAGACTGGTGGAAAGTGGTTAGCAGATTTTAAAAAGACTTAACCCCCAAGAAAATGTGCCATTTGTGATTTTAAAAGGGATGTTACACATAATTTTTTTTATAGATTTTAATTTGTATTTTAAATATAAAATCTCAGACGTGCTGGTTCACATAAATATATTCAGGAAAGCATGCAGTACCGGCTTTTCAAACAATGACTTTTTATGATATAATAATTATAATTAAACAGACTGTTTTAAACCTGACAGGTTTCCAAATGCGGGTAAATCCTCTTTACTGACCGCTCTGTCTCATGCCACACCTCAGATCGCCAGCTACCCATGTAAGTACTGACCATCAGAAACTCCAGAAATGAATCTTCACGTAACCAGCAGCTCTTCTTATGTAGTACCACAATTATATATCTAGCAATGTGTGGCAATATCAAGCTCTGAAGAACGGGGCAGAAATCTTTGACATTTTGGTAGATTTCAGATGTATTCTGTAGAGCTAAGCAACCAAGAAATACCCAGTACCTGCTTTATATCCATTACATTCGTCAGATGCTTGTGTATTAATGCTGTTTTTTCCTCCAGTTACGACTCTGAGACCTGAGATTGGCAAGGTGATATACGAGGACCATAAGCAGGTAAAAACTTCTCACACGTTATACTGGGGCTTTAACAATACACTTTAAAACAGATCACCCAATTATCCAAGAACTGCTTACATGGGACAGAACTTGACACCCAAGGCGTCTCCATTGTCTACTGCTTGATTCCTGGTCATAGTGGCATAGCTGGAATGAAAAAGCAGTTCGCTTGGCAAAGGAAGCAAGAAATAAATCTTCTGGAGCTAAAGTTAAGTTAAGAACTTAAAGACTGCTGCAGAACCAAATGGCAAGAAGATTGGTCCAGCACCTTCTGGTCCAGAGTCCAGTTCCTTAACCACTAGGCTACCACAGTCCCATGTTATCAATGATAAACACAACTGTGACTTTTTAACAAGACAAGACCAGACAATTATAACCAGATGCCGAATTGGTCATAGTGCCCTCACCATCTGACACCTCCTGGCTGGGGAACCGTAGCCAAACTGTGATTTTTCCTGCTTCCCTTAAAATTAAACATGTTTTATTTGAATGTTTAAAACTTTCAGCCATCAGAAATGCTATGGAGTCGAAAACGTGAAGGATTTCTCTGAAAAGATTCCACAAGTTACAATGATAAACTTTTCAGATGCTCTTGCTCTTAAACAAATGATTATGTACAGTTTTTTTAGTGTCTGTGAACGCCATAAAATAGCCAAGATGTTGCTCATATGGCAATAATCCCAAACAAACAATACACACTGCTCACTATTTGATTTCCAGATTATCCGTTTTACATTCGAGAAAAGATTCGGCACATTTTCTTGTATAAGTTTTTACACAAGAATTAAAAGAAATGAGTAGAAAATGAGTCTCTTTTTGACTCCCACAGTTTCTTCCTTACAACAACAATTTTATTTAATAAGCGCCTTTCAAGACACCCAAGGAAGAGCAATAATCAAAACAAAGGAGAACTTACAACGCTTATGGAGTTTTTCCTTGTCACTGTCGGCCTAGGCTTGCCTAGGCCTATTTGGAATAGGCCTAATAAGATGTTGATGTGTGCCCACAATCTGTTCCCAAAAGAGGATGGGTTTCCCTTCTGAGTCCGGTTCCTCTCAAGGTTTCTTCCTTTAATCTCAGGGAGTTTTTTCTTGCCACTGTCGCCATTGGCTTGCTCATTAGGGACAAATATAATTCAATTGTTAGACTTGTTTATATATCAATGTAAAGCTGCTTTGTGACAATGTCTATTGTAAACAAATACAATTGAATAGAATTGTTCACAACCGTCCTCCGATCTCCATCGTAGATCTCGGTGGCCGATCTGCCTGGCTTGATAGAGGGCGCTCACATGAATCGAGGCATGGGCCACAAGTTCCTCAAACACGTGGAAAGAACCAAGCAGCTCGTGTTCGTGGTGCGTCAAAAAAACATCATCGTTTTGGAGTTTGTTGTGAATTGTTTTTTATATTATAAAAGTATCTCGCGTTCGTCAGGTGGATGTTTCTGGGTTTCAACTGGCCAGTAAGACACCGTTTCGATCTGCATTTGAGGCAGTGCAGCTACTCACTAAGGTAAGGCCTGTCTTAGTAGAGCTGCTTTGTGGTCTTTCTTTTCTATGGGTCAAATTATTCTGGGTTCAAAATGGCCTTAATGATATTATCATGGTATATGTTATCACCAGTTTCCCTGTGTATTGTGTGTTCCTTTCTTATGGTAACCATGCTTATCAGGAACTGGAGCTGTACAAGGAAGAGCTTCTGGCTAAGCCGGCCATTCTGGTGGTTAATAAAATGGACCTGCCCGGTGCTGAGGAGAAGCTCAAAGAGCTTAAGGCACAGCTGGAGAATCAGGAGGGTAAGTGAAATAATTCACGTTTCCCCATACACACCAGTACAGAAGGGGTTCGGATATACAACGGTGGAAACTGGGTCTTCTCTGGAAGACTAAAATACTTGACTTCTTTCAGAACTGAGTCAGAGTCTGCCTGAAGACAGGATACCCAGCAGCTTCCTCTATTTCAAACACACCGTCCCCGTGTCTGCCCTGACCGGCCTCGGGCTGGCTAGCCTTAAAACGCTTGTCCGCCAGTCGCTGGAGGAGCAGGTCGCTGCCGAGTCAGAGAGCCAGCGAACGGAAAGGCTCCAAGAGCTGAGAGGGAAGGTTCCTGTTTCAAAGCCCACCTGGGCTCATCCTCTGCCAGCCTGTGAACCCTGATAAGAACTCTTATGTTTGGAAGAGACTGAAACGATTTTGTGTTCATGGTTTATTGGAATAGAAGGACGTGCTTTGATGTTCGTCTCAGCAGAAATAGTGCTCTCCACAAACCAAAGGCTATATCCCAAACTACTTTTTTAAAGTGTCTACTAATTTATGATTCTAATGTTATGTGGTTTGGGACACAGCCTGATTAAGACTGGTCACTGTATAGATTTCACTGTATAGCACTAATACCTGCTTTAAATACACAATAAACACTGTCTGCAATCTTGTAACATTATATGTTCATATACGTGGAAACAGCACTGTGCATAAGTCTTAGGACACCATTAGATTTGCTATACAATTGTTTTCGCAACATATTTATTAAAATTCATGTGTATGCAGTTTAAAGAAAAATCAGATAATGCTACTGTTAAGTGTGACTTCTCCTGACTTCAGGTGCCGTTTCAGCTGGATGCTAGATTAACCCTTGTACAGTCCGAAGAAGCCTGATCAGGAATTAGGTCTTTTTGAAAAGGTATCAGCCATAAAAACGATTTTTTTCAGAAGGTGAAAAAACATGATATGGGATATGAGAAGATCAGTGGCCAATCCATCGCAGGGCACCCACAGTCACACACCAAGGGCCACTTTAGAGACACCAATTAACCTAACACACATGTCTTTGGACTGTAGGAGGAAACCGGAGTACCTGGAGTAAACCCACGCAGACACGGGACATGCAGACTCCACACAGAAAGGACCCAGGCTGCTCCACCCTGGGATTGAACCTGGGACCTTCTTGCTGTGAGGCAGCAGTGCTACCCACCAAGCCACCGTGCTGCCGATTTTGCAACCAGTAATATTTAAATAGTCTAATGTATGTGTGTGTACTAAGAGGAGCTTACTGACCTCGATATCAAAACCTTCTGATGGTTTCAGAACACAGGAGCAGGGATTAAAGTTCATCCTCTTGGAAAGTCTTTATAAAAGTCCCATTTAAGAGCAGTACATTACAGATATTTAGAGACGTAGGCGTGTGTGTGTGTGTGTGTGTGTGCGCGTGTGCGTGTGTGTGTGTGTGTGAGTGATTTCTGAATTCGATTTGCACGCTATGTCAGGCTTTAGGTAGGATTATCCTTGTAAACGCTCCGGACTGAAAGCCTTTCTCACCTGCATGAGTGTTCTGTCTGCTTAGCGCTGGCAAAGGGGAGGGGCACTGCAACGGACTACTTGCCTACCTGGCATTTTATACATGCCACCCTGTTTCTGTAATCTCTCCTGAGCCAGAGAGGGGTTACACTTTGTACCCATTCGCAGCATTCCTACTAAACGGCATTCTTTACCACCTCCACTCTCGGAGCGACCGCCGATTTGTCCGTGCGTATCAGGGCGTGGTGGTGTGTATATACGCTTTCCCCGGTGGCACGGCCAGACGTGCCGCACGGCAACAGCATGTCAGTGCCGCTACGACAACCGCTCTCCCGGCGACTGAAAAAGACATCCGTCAATGTCTCGTTGGCACGAGATTCCAGCGCGGGGATTTGACGCTAGCACAGATTCTATTCACAGGCCTAATCAAAAATCTACAACTGGGACATGGAGGGTAGAGAGAGAGAGAGAGAGTGAGTGTGTGTGTGTGTGTGTGTGTGTGTGGCGGGGGGGTTGTGTAGTGTGCGGGGGCTAGGGTAGCTGATGATGAGAGAGACTGGTGGTAATGGCTCCTTCTTTTGACTGCAATGCATTTAATGCTTCAGAAATTCATGACACCTGTCACTGGATTTATTTTTAATTCACCCGAATAAATTTCTTTTTACAATCAAGGTTGCATTTTAAAGGGTCAACGTCTTGCGTCTTTGTTCCAGGCAGGTATCAGGACTAATCCGGGTGATATAAGCCAATCATGATATCTTAGAAAAAGTTTGAAATTGTTTAGAAAACAAAGGGCAAGTTCTTTGTACTTGAATCTTTGGAATCTGAAATTTCCAGCATCTAAACAACATAGTTTTTATTTAAAAAACTCAAAATAATTATAGTATTTATTAATAATTTAGAACAAAAACAAAAGAAAATGAAATTTTATTGAAATGATAAAAACTTGCATCTCAAAAAAATGTTAATATTAAAATAATAAAAACTATTATATAAATATAATAATACAATCATTATTAGTATATAAAAGAATACAATATACTGTAAAGTATGTACTGTAACAAAAACCCTTACAATATGTGGCACTCAAGTGGCATAGCTTTAAAGCTTGAATCTAAGCAAGAGGACAATGATGTGATGGTGACTTGTATGCACTTTTACGACTGCAGCCTGTGTTTGTTGGATACAGGAATCATAGCTTCATCCAGACCAGACCACAGGAAAAAACCTCATACAGTAATACGTCTTAAATGATAATATAATTATAAACAATATATTACGATGATTATCTGTATACAATTTATTTTTTTCGATTTTTGTCAAAATAATACTGTAATAAATAATTAATTGTAACTCAAATGCAATATAGGTAAGTTATATCTACATTATTTTATTTTTTCTACTTGTTTAATGGTATCACATGATGGTCTCTGGTAACTACATGTATCACTTGACAACTAATCTCACAAGTGTAACTGGTGGATCATCAGTCCCTCGCAGGGCTACATGGGTCCACATGTGACAGCCATTCCTGCTGCGAGGCAGCAGCCAGACTTAGTCCTGGGTTCACCTCAGGTGTGCTATATTTTAAATATATTTTAAAGGTAGTACAAATTAATGTGGTTAAATGCACTTTTTCTCTAGGAAAGTAAATCAGTTTTATAAGTCAATTGCACTTTTCGGAGTTAATCTAACGTTTTTGCCCCATCGCTCACCCCTGACACCAAGAGGGGCTGTTCCCTCAGCATTTGACTTCTCGAGCTCTCTCTGATTGTCTCACTCCTCCAACAGTGCATAAAATTCTCTGCTGGTGAATTAGGTGAGGAAGCCAGTAGCATCACCTTAGAGGAGTCGAGACGATCGCACCTCCTGTAATGAGCTCCTTCAACTCAGAAATAGCAGTCAAGCCCCCGTCATCTGAATTACTCATTCACAGTTAACTGCATGTGTGTGTGTGTGTGTGTGTGTGTGTGTGTGGAGACAGGACGACTAAGAGAAATCCTGATTTAAAGACAAAGAGAGCTGTAATTAAGGCATGATAACACCTGCTTTAAGTAAGACAAGCTACCGGTTTTGTTACACACATTTAAACACATTCCATGTTTTTTTAAATCCATAAGCCTGAACAAAGTCGTAACCACAACCCCCTGAAGACCAGAGAAACAATTTACTAAGTACACCAGTTCAGATATAAGTGTATAGTTCTTTTTTTTAGTCCTGGATTAGCATCTTCTTAATATAAGAGTAGAGAGAAATGGAAGCGGCACAGTGACAGGTGTTCCTACATTAGCATCTATTGCAAGAGCTTATGTGTGATGCTGAAACGAAACACACACACACACACACACACATGGATTAAACTGTTCTGTATAGGAAAACATTGCCAGGTCTTACATTCACAGCATTAAGCAGACGTCCATATCCAACCACAAACGACTTCCAATTGAGCTGAGCTGATAAAGGTTAAGGGAATTGCTCAAGAGTCAAAGTCAAATTTATTTCTATAGCACTTTTTACATTGGTGCATTGTCTCAAAGCAGCTTTACAATATTATTTTATCTTAACAGGCCAATCCCAAATTGAGCCGGCGCCGACAGTGGCAAGGAAAAACTCCCTGAATGTAGAAGGCAGAAACCTTGGAAGGACCAAGACTCAAAAAGGGACCGACCTTCTTGGAAGTAAAATAGTTAAGTGTAAATTAATAGAAATATTACGTAAATAATAACAATTACATTAAATAATGTAAGAGGGTTGACATATTGAGTCCTTAGCGGGAAGTCCTTGGAGGCACAACTGAATGATGGAGGGAGTTACTGTACTGTCACTCTTACCGCGTGGTGGACTGGTTTCTGGTAATAAAAACCAGTAGAGGGATGCTGTGGTGGAAGAACATCTAAGTGTGTGGTGCTGGAGCTGGTACTGGAACACATCTCAGAGAAAAGAGAAAATGTAGTTAGTTTAGATGCCAGGTCAGAATTCATTAACTCGACCCAACACGGAAGTAAACGAGCACACTTAACAAGGTCTCAGGAGTACTGATTCAGGATCCGGTTCTCCTGCATCTGGCCAATCAGAGCCTGAGGATCCTCCACTGGGATTTAAATCCAGAGCTTTTGCTGGTCAGATGCAGAGTATTTCAGATTTTTCTGTGAACCATACTAAGCATTTTTGTGTTTTTGTTTTTTCTTGCCTTGTTTAGCACGGCTCTGAATCTGCATGTTCCCTGTTGCATTCGGTTTTCTTATCACACGTCATATTAATAAACATGGCAACTGAGATGGCTTTATACTTTAGCATTGTGTAGATTATACTGCTCACACGTAATACGGAATAGATTTTACCTCACAGCCCCTGGGAAGATCCTGAGGCATTATGGGAAATGTCGTTCCTTTAGTAAATATATGTAGCAATCGAGGATTAAACTGTCTTTATAGCTCTTTGATATTACTGGGGCACAGCGACATTCACTGAAGCACCCGTCCCATCTAGAACACACCACCCGAGTACAACACGTTATGCTGGAGTAAAGCTACTCAGGTTCCTCAGGGGAATCTCAGGTTGCTCTGATATTAAAATCGTAATTATGTGGGGTGTTTAAAGAAAACTGATCAAATAAATCCTGTGGGATTTTATTCATTTAGGAAACTTGTTGGCTCTTGTAATAGTGTTCACAGGAAAAGCTGAGATCAGCAGTGTGTCTCCTCTGCATAAAGCTGAATTCCACTCGTCCACACGCAAACACAGGCATACTCTCTTTTTTATTAAGTAGCATTTAATCTTCAGGATGCAGCTGGAGCGAGAAAGCTTTTATCTCCTGGTTGAAACTGATTGAATCCTGTATTGACCGTACGAGAACGCCGAGGGTCCGTAGGTGTGTTCGGGAGCTCCGTAAGTGCGGCTCTCAGGAGCGCTAGTCCGACTGGCCTTTTTTTCGATCTTTGCGTTCTGCTTCGATCAATAAGCCTGATTAAACGCCACATTTCCTCCAGTCATCGATATCATATGCTATATGTGGGCTGGATGTGGGCCAACGAATAGCCTAGTGGCAAAAACCAGCCGCTGTATTACACACGGATAATTCAAATTCTTTCTCAAGTTACAGATCGAGACATGAACGGGAGAGCAGGTGAAATTCTCTTCTTTTTGTTTACCAGTTTTCAGGAAAGTTACATTCGATTTTTTGGCATCACTCCTGGTTCGCTTGCTCTACCAAAGACCTAGCCGGTCTGGACTTCCAGACAGCTTTGGAAGAAGGAAAGTGCCTTTAATAAGGAAGGAGAGATGGGCAGATTAAAATAGGTTTGCCCTTTGTATTCAGTAACTCAACTCAACCTGGGTGTGTCCCACTAAAGTCACAGGGGTAAAAAGTAAATTTTATTGTTAATTGCTGAGGAAAACTACAGGACGCTCTATGCAAGTTCACTACAGGCTACTTTTCCCACAATGCCCCAGTGTCTTTCAAAAATCCTGGAGTCAGAGCCAGGTTATTTTGGATTTTCACGTAGATTGGTGGACATATTCAAATATTTAAAAAAAAGTCAAGACAAGGTCATAATAGCTCATAATAGGTTTAGTGTACTAAAATGAATACCAATATTTAGTGTTAATTTGTTCTTCATTTCTCATCTGCAGGAGAGTAATACCCACTTTAGTGTTAAATCATTTAATCTATTTAGTGCCAAGCAAGCTTTTTTTGTGCAGTTGTGGCCCTATTACTAATTGCCCCACCCCAAAGTGCCCACCTGAATTTGCCCCAGTATGACAGGAAGTCTAAAAATGGGCCTGTTGTTGACCCAATTATTTAGGTCAATTGTTATGTTCCAGTAGGTGTGTGTGAGTGTGTATGTGCCTGAGATGGACTGGTGCTCTGTCCAGAGTTGGTCCCGACTCTCACTCTATGATGCCAGATAGACCTTGACCTTCTGTGACCCTGATGTGGATTAAACAAGAAGAGAAAATGAATGAATGAATACATGAATATCATTTGGTCAGGGGCATCCTGGCATAAAACAGTACAGTTTTCCAAGCTGCATGAATAAATAAAAAAGTAATGAATTCAGATTTTTGTCTTTGTGCATCATTCAAGAAACAGAAACCCCCTTTCCCATCGCTCATGACATTGTCATTGCTCTACACGTGTGTCTTGGTCAATACATTTTCTGGCCTGCTTGAGAAGCTGATGTGTTCTAAAGCTAGAAGTATCCCTGTGTCCGAGCTTACAACACGCTCATGCACACACTCGTCTGGCTGTCTCTGCGACACAAGGGCTTCCTCTTAGCGAAACAGAAACGCATTGATGCGCATTTAGGAGAGCGTCACTATCCACGTTAACATCTGGAATCGTCCGAACAAGCGCGCACTGTGTCCCCGTTCACTCCGCCTTTGTCGCAGGAAACACGCCTTCCATTCTACGCCTGAACGTCGAAAATGGCCCGATTGAGCCGCCACGCAGATGTGTCGTCCGTCACATGCGCTGACGCCGCCGCCGCCTTTCGCCATAAATTTCGCTTTTGACTTCGCCCTCAGACGCGCAATTATGCCCGAGCGCGCTCGAGAACTTGCAGGTGTTCCTCGACGTAACTCCTGTCCACCGGAGCGGCGAATCGATCGGAGGGCATGCATACGGGGGCGTTTTACATTGATTGGAGGTACGCTGGGTCTTATTAAAGCGCTGCCACTCCTCCACAGAGCCATGGACTCGATTGATTTTTTCCTGTTGTTCTAGCATGTCCTCCCAAAAGTGCCGATTCCAGCGGTGCAACCGTACCGTCACGCACGCCAGCTGTAATTTGTGCTAAACGATCGTGGATTGTGCGCATCCGGAGTCAATAGCGTACCCGGCTCGGGAGCGCTAACAGGCATGAGTATTCAGTTCAGAAGGAATTAATGGCTCTGTGATATTCCCTGTAGTGTGTAGGGTCAGTGTGTGGAGGTGAGTGGAGATCCACTTGTGTGTTGTTAGGAAGCAACTTGTGCTTGTTTATGGTTCAGGAGTCGATAGTGCGGTTTGAATTCTTAATAGGCTCGTCGCATGGTGGCTGTATGATGGGACTAACGAATGCCATTCAAGTTACACAGACTTAGACACTTGGTATAAGGTGAAGCGACTGGACCTTTGAACCAGTGCAAACTAGGAAGACACAAGGCTGTACAGAATCGTGATAGACCATATCTGTCTTGCTACACAACATACTCTTCATAGCCGTCTACACAAAGCTTTTAAAGGTGTGTTCACACTCATGATCTTCAGATTATATCTGCCCCCCATCCAGCTCAGAGCATTCAAGGTCATGACGTTTCTACCCCAAACCTCTCACATCACTCCATCATGTTTGTGCAATTGAAAGTGCCGGACACCAAAGAGTAAGTGAAAGATTGCGTTGGTGCCTCTACGGGACCGCCTCCAGCTCCCGAAGCGCTCGCTGTGAGACCACGAGACATCTTTCATTGAGATGGACGAGTCCGTCATAAAATCACCGACTATGAATTCCCGAATGAAATGTCACACTGACAGTTTAAAGCGAAGCCCGTCTGCGGCACGACTCGTTAGCTCGACTGCTACCTGGTATTCTGACATGAGGAGCGATGTTCGATGGAGATCCTCCCGAACGGGTGATAATTTATGCTCCGTTTAAGTGCGAGAGAGGGTTTATTTGCACAATGTCTTTGAAGAATGGAGCTTTTCTTCAACTTAAAATTGTCAAATCATGATTGGAATAGAGTCGACTTTATTGCTGCTCAGTATACTCAGTATATTCTCCTCAACCTGTGACATCGGGAATGGCTGGTTTGGGAATGGCTGGTAAAGCCGAGTGCGTTCTTACGAGTTGGAAGATCGACGGTGTCCAATCTCAGATTTAGACTTACGAATAAAACAAGATCACTTTACCAATTAGCATCATCCAGCTCAGACTCGTCATGGTTAATCAGCTGGAAAGAGATGATCACTTAGTACAGTGCTTCTGTGTGAACAGGCCAGAAAATCTGCAATCTGTCAAGTAATCACAGATCATGGGTGAGAGCAAAAGAGAGAGGAAGGGGTTTCACATTCTAACCCTAGCCAGGTGGAAGAGGTTTGTGTGTGTGTGTGTGTGTGTGGTGGAGGCATTCTCATAGACAAATATACCCAGTCCATTAAAAGGCCAGAAGGACTTGCTGCTGCAACTTGGGACGATCCTTCTACTCGCTTCTACTCGCCAATCATGAATCATGTGACCCAGCACTTCCAGAACTCTTAGGGAAGCTTAGGGAACATCAGGGTGGTCGGCTGAAATATTGGACCACTGTGCCACCTGATTACCAAAAGAAGTGCTTCACCAACAGCAAACATCCACCCCAGCGTTGAACTGCTGTTCCATCCTGTTCCCTGTGTTCTGGGATGCCACTGGAGGCCTCCTTGACCCTGCCCAGTAAAGCATGACAGGAACTGGGAATCATTCATAGTCAAATCATGGTTGAAACAACAGCGATGACAACTTAAAGAGTCTTTGTCAACGTATAAACATCTAAACTTTCATTACTTATTTTGATCAAATATGTGTTTGTATGGTTTGTAAACATTTACATTTACGGCATTTAGAAGACACTCTTATCCAGAGCAACTTACAACTTATACAATCTTACAATCCAAGCAATTGTGGGTTAAGGGATTTGCTCAAGGGCCCAACTGTGGCAGCTTGGCAGAGGTGGGATTTGAACCCTGGACATTCTGGTCCAGAGGCCAGTACCTTAA
>JAUZSV010207107.1:0-12697 GCA_034780495.1 Parotocinclus cesarpintoi
TTTTACTATGTTGCACTTTGAGATTTGCGTTCAAATGTAAAGTGCACTATAAATAAAATGTATTATTATATTATTATTATTATTATGTATATATATATATATATACTGCTCACAAAAGATAGTAATAAATATTAAATAGCCCCTAATTTTTGTGAGCGATGTATATTTTGCATAATCAATTAACCTAATGCACGTGTTTGAACTGTGGGAGTAAACCTACGCAGACACAGGCAGGAGATGTACAAAAGGGCCCAGGCCACTCCAACTTGGGATTACACCAAGTCATGATCATTTGCTCCAAGAAAGGTTTGTGTTCTTGTTTTATAGCCAGTTTTAGCTCCTTTGGTCATTTACTGGCCCGTGCTCTTAAAGTGTTGCTAGCTTCCATTTTAGGGACTAATTTCATTGCTGCATTGTACACTGTAGCAGTATATCTGGCTCTTGTACTATAAAGGTACATGCCATTTTATGCTAGGAAGTTGATAAACAAATATACATCCAGCAAAAATCATATTCTGAGATTCCCAGGCAAGGGATAAACAGTACAACGCTCTCACATTTGATTTATTTAGCAGATGCCCTTATCCAGAGTGACTTATAAAAGTGTTTTAAGACATCAGTAACAATCTATTACTAATAATCTAAACAAGAATACACTTCAGAAACTGTAAAGGTTGTTTTTGTTTTGTGTAAGAGCGAGAGAGAGGGATGTGTTAGTTGAGAATAAATGGGTCTTCAAACGACTCAGCTGTTTGAACATTGAGGGGAAGTTCATTCCACCACTTAGGAGGCAAAATAGAAGAGGCTAGATGAATGCCTTCCTCGTCCCCTGAGAGACAGGGAGGAGGGACCAGTGGATCAGTGCTAGAGGGTGTAATTTACATTTACACCATTTTTAGCCAACGCCCTTATCCAGAGCGACTTACAATTAATACAGTCTTACAATCCAAGCAACTATGGGTTAAGGGCCTTGCTTAGGGACCCAACTGTGGCAGAGGTGGGATTTGAACCCTGGACCTTGTGATTCATAGTCCAGTCCCTTAACTACTAGGCCACCACAGCGTGATAAGTGCTGAAGGTAGGAGGGCGCAGGCCAATTTTCCCATGCTGAATGAGAGGTTTATAACACGTGGTAGTAGTGATGAGCTCTGGCAAACTGCAATCGTTTCACACTTAACACTAACAAATTGGACATCAAGTATGCTTCAAGTTAATTTTGCCTAACTAGTTTGTTAGTGCTGAAGCATAATTAAAACGTACACAATACTTTCCTGCTCTGGGCAGTGAGACAGCAAAAATTAGTGTAGTGTTAAGCACATTTACTGTACACTATACTCAAGTATCCATAAGCACCGTGGCTTTCCCCAGCATAAATCTGTGTACCTGCACATGGGACATTCCAGAGGTCTAGGTTTCAGTGTTAGATTTGACACTGGTGCTACTTGCCTTTTGGTTAAACATGTTCAAATCGTGAACGTCCAAGCCAACACCTTGTGCATGAGTCTCTAGTTTACATACACTGCCAACAAAGTTCCTCAGGTTTATTACATAGAATACCCCTGTCCCAGTCCAGCTCGTATCCCATGAGAGGATTAACCAGTCATTTTAAAGGGTGCTGCAGGCTGCTCATGTGAAAAAAAGCAGGCTCACATGCAGGTTAGGTCTCTGACAAAGTACTGTAACGTTCCGAAGGCCCTTCCCGTAGAAAAAGGACTCCAACAACCACAAAGAGAGCCATCACCAATAACACGTCATGTTGAGATATTTATTAGCATTTCCAGACATAAAAAATCCCATTAGTCTATAAGCTACTGTGGCATTAGACAATATGTACATGCAGGGTGGCAAGTGTCTTCTCACTGACAGCAGCTGGTACCACAGGAGTCTCCCTTACACACACATCCAGAGGCACATTTACTGCAGCTGGCTGGACAGCAAGAGCAGCAACCTGTTAACGTAAAGAGGTGGTTAGGAGTGATGCAAAGTAGTAACAGGTCATTAAAAAGGAATTACAAATACACTGCTTAAGTTAGGGGGATTTCTCACTTTGAAGTATGTGTGTAATCAGTATGAAAGGAATTATAAATGCACTGCTCACAAGTTCGGGGATACTTCAAAGTGTAATACATTTTTGGGAGCAGTGTTATGGCCAAAAGTATAGGACAAGCAGCAGGAACGAGAGCTAAATGGGTTAAACGCTGATATAAGCCACCTCATATCATCATACCACCTATCCCCAATCAATCACGGATCTATTTGCCATTTTGTCCAAATGCATTGCAGAACACAAATACTTCCTGTGCGCTTTAGAAAACAATATTTGCTTTTTTTTTTTTTTTTTACCAAATTTGAAGATTTGGTGTGATAAATTTGTACCGTTTTAAAATTCAAGGTGGTCATCAGGAAGCAAAATACATGGATACCCCAGGATTACACTTACAGCTTAAGCCACTTGTCTAAGGTTACTTAACCTGCTTACAAAGGCACGAGGGACAGCCAGGTGTTTTAAATAGGTCTGGTGTAGAGACTAAACCAACTCAAGTAAAAAAAAACATTTCTGTTTCTATGCTGAACAAGTAAACAGGTTTGCAGAGTTCTTTAAGATCGAGACATGGTGACTTCCAAACTAATAAGAGCTTCACCTGTACAATTAGGAACTCAGTGGCGAATAGACAAGGGAACAGGGGTCAAGGGTAGTGGTCAAGTTGTCACTGCTTGGTTCCTGAGCAGCACCCTTAAAATCAACCCTGAATGTCTTATACATCACCAAAAAGCAAGCGGATGGCCATCTAATAATTTATCAGACAGCCTTATCAGAAGCATTGCAGGTCCTACAACAATTATGGGTTGCAGCCCACACCAGAGGCAGCTTGACCAACCATAGTAAGTTAAGAGCATAATTTAAGAGAGGAACTCACTTTTCTTGCAAGATGTACATTTGCAGTTTGTGCATTTGCAGGATGCACCGCAGCTGCAAGATCCACCTGGAGAAACCAAAATCACAAATCGGTCACTTACAAGCACGAGACACATGAGCACAACCGAGAGGAGTAAACAGCACAGCTTTCAGACTCACCCTTAGCACAGTCACAGGGATCCATGGCTTCAATCAAGAAGTTTCTCAGCAGTTCTGGAAAAATCTTAAAGTCAGATGTTCTCTGTAGAAAGCTGAATATACTGAGAGTGCAGGCGCTGAATTTATAGCTCAGGTTGTGCAGGACGAGCGCAAAAGCAGAAGCTCCGCCCACCGTTCAGTGCACACGGCCTGAGACTCATTCACTAAATCACGGAGTCACTCAGACTGGGTGCAAACCATCAACAATAATTATGCACAAATCCTGAAGAAATCCAGAAGATGTTTAGTCTGGTGTTACGGCTGCGTGTAGTGAAAAGTATAGCACCCAATACTTCAAAATAAAATGTCCCATTATGAAATATCCCCCAATTTTATGAGCAGTGTAAATAAGTTTTTTAAATACATTTCACGAGACTGTTTACTTTCCAAATCTTGGGAATATCTACTCAGCCAGTCACATGGCAGCAACTCAATATATTTAGGCACGTACACAGGATGAAGGCCAACTGCTGAAGTTCAAACTGAGCATGAGAATGGGGAAGAAAGGGGAATTTAGGTGGTTTTGATGGATATTGTTGTAAGGCAGGCTGGTGTGAGCCTTTCAGAAACTTCTCTCTCATTTCTCTAAGTGACAATGTCTTGTTGATGTCAGAGGAGAAAGGTCAGGCTGTTCTGAGCTGTTAGAAAGGTAACCGTGCCACAAAAATCCTCTCACAACAACCAAGGTGCGCAAAACAAAATCTCTTACACATGTTAAGTCTTGAAACAGATGGGCTACAACAACAGATGACCACACCGTGTTGACCACACCAGCTAAAAACAGGCAACTGAGGCTTTCATTCAGACAGTCTCACCAAAACAGGACGTTATGAAAATTGGGAAAATGCTGTCTCGATTTTTGCTGAGACATTTGATGGTCGGGTCAGAATTCGACTTAAACAACAAGAAAGCGACGATCCATCGTGCCTTGTATAAAGGGTCCAGGCTGGTGGTGGTGTAATGGTGTGGATTTTCTTGGTACACTTTGTGCCCCTTACTTCCAACCTAGTGGTTCAAATACCACTGTGAGTATTGTTACTGACTGTGTGCAACCTTGTAAGGGCACGGTGTAACATATTCTGATAGTTACTTTTACAGAGATAATGAAACTTATTCACTGCACTCAAAACGACCTCCGTAGTGAACAGATCTGAATCCAATAGGGCATTATGGCATGTCATGCAACAGACAAATCTGTAGCCACTTTGGGAAGGCTAATAAGTCAAATTGATTTCTATAGGACATTTTTTTATAATTCAGTATTGTCTCAAAGTAGCTTTGCAATATTATATTATCTTAAAAGGCCAATCCAAAATTGAGCAAGCCTAGGATGACAATGGCAAGGAAAAACTCCCTAAACATTATAAGGAATCCCTTAATCCCTGAATAAAGAAGGAAGACATTTTGGGAGGACCAAGGCTCAAAAAGGGACCTGACCTGCTTGGGTGGTAGTAATAGTAAAATTAAGTAATTATACAATTGAAATCAATAATACAATTTAAATAAGTAATAAATTAGTAATCAAAATGGAAGTTACTGGAGGCTCTTTTTGGGGAAAAAAGGTCCAGCTCGGTACTAAGTATAAGTATATTTAGTATATAAGTATATTTAATTACAGTAAATAATATACTTGTATAATGAAATGCTTGAGTAGCCTGCAATGAATATGGAATACATTTTCAATAGCGTTTTCTGTTTACTGGAAAAAAAACCTTTCAAAATAAAAAGCAACAAACATAACAGTACAGTTAGGTTACATCTTCTGTAAATGTTCTACTCTTCTGATTCGCTCCATTATCCCACGAACAAAACTTAGGTGAGGTTTCGTTTTTAAATAATTGATTTTGTGAGAAGTATCCACGCATTTGGAGTGAACGTTCATCCTGAGCTCTTCTCCCTGGCTGTTGTTTGCACACGGCGCTGTGGTTCTGCACTCGGACTGTCGCAACGAAACTGCTCTACGATCACATGTTACGAGTGTTTATGCACGTGGAGATTGTTACCGAAACAAATTTAGGGTCGACAGCAAAGGCGGACCCCCCCCCTAAAAGAAGCGTTCAGCGATACACTAAACAAGGAACTTTTATTTTGCTTTTTTTTTTTTTTTAACGCACGAGCTCCATGTATCTATTTTCATACACATTCTGGAGATAATCGAATAATTCTTAATTAGAGTATGTTAATAGAATTGTATTTTACTTTGTTATTTGCCTGGTTATCAAATGTATCTGTTATGCTTGAGTTTCGGACCCCTTGTAAAACAAAACGTGCGTGTTCATAAAAGGGACTTTTTATGGTCAATGAATCATTCAATGTTTAATTTGAATTTTAAACAGTTTATGTAGGCTACAGTGTTAAGTGCATTACTCAAAAAAGAAGGGATATTTCAAACTGATTATGAAGAGAATCCCAGAAGATCTGCTGGATAATCTGATCCTGTCTGTGCTTCATCACTGGCAGTGTGTTTTGGCACTCTTGGGTGATCATACACCCTACTGAACAGTCATTATGGGGGCACTCTTGTCCAGTTTAACCTGCTTTTGTTCACCCTCATAAATATATCACTTATTACTCAATCACTATAATTGAGTTTGAATCTCATACGCATAAGTGAACAACATTTTTGGACTTTTCATTTGTTTCTTGTTTAATGAAATAGAATCAAATGCTTCTTTTTTAATTGCTTCATTTCGAATCATTTTGAAATATCCCCTCATTTTATGAGCAGTGTATGTTCTGAAGGTTCTAGTAATCTTAGGTATCCTTTAGAGCAACATTCTAGAAGAGTGAGAATCTTTTTTTTTTTCTATATTCCAGTTTTGTATGTTAGTAACTTTTCCCTTAGTTTAATGTGTATTAATGATTGCGTGTGCTATCTGATTTGTTTAGTATGTTATACTTTCACTTTGTGACACTTTTGTTATAATGCCATACTTGTGCACAAATTAGTTTTTGGTGTTTATGATAAATATAATGTGGTTCAATAAAAAATGTTGTTTACATAGTGTGACTAACTTTCTTTTGCATTAAAAGAGTTCATTGGTATTTGTTTAATTATTTTATTTATTACTCATAATATATTTTAGCACGATTATAGTTAGTTTAGATGAAATAATCAAATCTAAGAAGATCATTTAATTTATGCCTCCAGTTTTATAATGAACGTGTGATCTGGCACCCCCGGTGATAATTGCTTCAATGGTTAATTGTGTTGCATATCTGGCAACCCTGCGCTATGGCGAGTGCCTAGGAAGCTAGAAACGAGTTTAATATCCAGTAACGGAGCTTTAATGAAAATAGAGGATTTGGGTAAGATAGAAGTTATTTTTTTAACGCCTCGACATACACCAGTTTAACTTAAGATAATATAGTTCAATGTTTAAACGTGCTAATTCCTGACTTGGAGAACAATAGCGCTGATTAGTTAGATCTCTTTAGCACAGCTAACGCTTTTAGCCGCCGTGCTGCTTTAAAAATACGTATTAAAAATACGTAATATTCCGATCTTGTAGTGAGACCGTTAATCTGTCATATTAGTAAATGCTAATGATTTATTTAAAACCCCATTAACAATAACAGACAAAAAAGGAGACGTGAACAACCGTTACTTTGTTCAGTTAGCCGGCTAGCTCGTTAGCAGAGACGGCTAAAGCGTTTACACGCTGTTGCTAAGCGACGGAAGCCTAGCGAGCATCAGGCACAAGATAAGCGGTTTATTAGATTAGACGGCGGAATCAGAGCAGGTTTTTACTTCAGTGTTATTACTCTCTAATCAGATCAGTTCTCTGTTTTACTGCACTCAATACTCAATATTTTCTTTAGGCTAAACGTGCAAGTGGTGCTAAGTTGGCATGGTGCTAAGTTGGCATGGTGCTAAGTTGGCATGTTGCTAAGTTGGCATGGTCTGTGTGACCTACGATGGACTGGAGATGTTCTGCCAGTTCCACCCCAGCACCCATCACCTTAAATTAAGTGGGAAGTGAGTGTATACTATCATAGTTTCATTAACCATAAAGAGTTAAAGGTGCTCAGGTGGCTCAGCTGTCCCACTGTAGTGCCTTGGGTGCCCCCTGGCTGGACCAGTCAGCCAGATCAGATAGGACGACAGTATTCATATCGTACTGGAGATTGTGAATCCAGTTTATTGTGATATGGAAATGTCCCTATCACATTCTATGAAAAAGGTGATTGACCGAAATAGACATGACCATAGTCACGTGGTCTTTGATGGTACTGTAATGTGAATGGCACAAGAAATCTGCCTGCAAACAATACATAAACCCGTCAAACCACATGAAGTGGAACGCTACCATCTACACATCCCTAATGGCATTGCATTTTTAATTTCTGTACATTAAGAGTAGTTGTAGAACACAGAGTACTGTTGTGATGCATTACTGCTGTACTGTTAGAACCTGGTGTAGGGAAAGCCTAAACACTTAAGAGGATGGATAGACATGATACCTTTCTTTGGAATTTTCTCGTTTGAGCATCACGAACAATGAGTGAATGTGAACCGGTTTATGTAGTTCTATATGAGGGAAAATATACAGGTAGTGGGGGTGGGGGGCACATACCCCTATTCATATTTTTGTTGTCACTTCCTCCAGACTCATCTGAACAGATCTGTTCCCGAACACAGTGCCACCATGCTGGTGCCAATCTTCACCCTCAAGCTGAACCATAAGATCAACCCACGTATGGTGACTGTGGGAAAGTTTGACGGAATTCATCCATGTCTGACTGCAGCTACACAAGCTGGCAAGGTAAGTGTAACGTTCATTAGTAAAAGATTAAAACGTAAAAACCCAAACAAACATTTTTTTAGTTTCATTCATGCCATGTTTGTACAGAGATGCCCAGACGTCGTGTTTCTTAGCCGATTACAATATTTTGGAATTATAAATGACAGCATACCGATGATTTGTTCTTTGTATCTTTGTATCTAATTGAAGCTTCTTTCATTAAAATGAATGATGGCGGCAGATGCTGGCTTGTTTCTGCACTCTCAGCAGAGTTCCACATTTTCAGCGAGGTGATTTAATTACTAACTACTTAAACATTTAGGGCATTTAGCAGACGCCTTTATCCAGTGCAACTTACAACTCGTACAGTCTTACAATTCAAGCAAACATGGGTTAAGGGCCTTGCTTAAGGACCCTGCTGTGGTAGCTTGGCAAAGGTGGGATTTGAACCCTGGCCCATCAGAGTCCAGTACAGTAATACAGGTTACCACAGTCCCTAAAGCTGATTTACATTCACAACATTTAGCAGACGCCCTTATCCAGTGCGAATTACAACTGATCCAGTCTTACAATCCAAGCAATGGTGGGTTAAGAACCTTGCTTAAGACCCAACTGTGGAAGAGGTGAGATCTTTTCATTGTTCTGCGTGTTTTTGTAGTTCTTCCACCACTGCTTACTTTTTTTCACACATATTGCAAACAGGACACACTGACTGTGAAGAATTCTAAAGCTAAAGACATACCTGTAACCCAAATAACCGTGTATAACTGCTTACTCCTTACTTACACTGCACTCTTAAGTGCACTAGTAATAACACTGGAGCACAACTGCAAATCTAACGTGTCCTCGTCATCAGCGTGGCTCATAAATAAATAGAGTTTAAAGCTGGAACTGTGTTTAAAGCAGAATTTTATATACCGGTATGTGTGTGTGTGTGTGTGTGTATATATATATATATATATATATAGCATGAATTAATATACATTCAAATCCGGGGTAATGGCACCATATCTGGACGCGATCGTTTTGGTCCTAATAACCGTCTGGTCCGATTAAACGAACATGCTCTATGTTACAAGACGGGACGTGCTATGTATCATATTAAATGTTTATTAAACTTTATTGTACGATTTACACGTATAGCGAACGTACAAACGAGAACTACTGTTACTTATGAACCAAGTTTGTGGGTATGTATAGGTACTCAGCATGCGAAGCATAATACTGTAAAAAAACAAGGTCTTACTCAATTCCAGTCAACGTTTGTAAAACTTATCCAGTGTGATCTGACGCGTTCTCTTGACGGACTGCACTTGAACAAAATCAAGAAAGTGGTGGGCGCGTTCACCTCCCACTGGTTTTGCTCTTGTCAACACAACTTTTCAGATTTTCAGATTTCCTGATCGTTAATAAAAGCATAAATTGATTGAAAGCATTCACTGATCCGCTTTGCATCCACCAGGTGGCGACTTGTGGCTTCTTTTTCTTATTCGCTCTCGCGTTCTTTGGTCCGAATAAGCGAATAACATTACACGTATATAATAGGATTTGTTTACGTACTTTAGGATTCGGTCCGAATAAGTGACTGGTCCCATTAACCGGTGGTCCAATTAACCGGATTCGACTGTATTTCATTTTGAACTACGCCCTCATTTTTGCGAACAGCATATTTCGTGCCGCTATTATCCCCGTGCTTTCTGTTTACAGAATTGTTTGACTCGGGTAAATATTCCGCATTTTGAGCCACCATGTTTAAGTATTAATTCTTTCCCTGGGATTTCCGAGAGGCTTGTGATGATTCTGTACAGAACGTCGGTCAACGTTGTTGTTTCATGTGCGTTACGAAAAAGTTTATTTAACACTTATTTAGAATTGCATTTGAAAATGACCATTGTTATTAAGTGTGTGTTATATCCAATTAGTCTCTTACCCAGTCGTCCAAAAACAGACGTTGTAATTTCCAGTCGTTTACGTGTAAAATGGCGTAAATTCCCGTTTTGGTCATTTTGAATCCTGGTGTAAAATTGATGTTTAGTTCCATTTGTTGTTCGTATTCATTTAATTTATTCCTGTCTTCAGAGGAAACTATTATGAAGCAAAATTACAGAATGAAATTAATACATGCAGTTGCAATTGATTGCATAATGCAGGGTCTCTATAAAGCAGTGATGGTTGACCTTCTGGAAGCTTCTGTAATTAATAGATAAGTGAAAAAAACAGAAAGGAAAAATGAAGAAACATAGAACAAAAGAAAAGTTTCTCCAAAGTTGTTTTAAGCCCGTTACATTTTATCTTTGTTGGTGTGTGTGCTATGAAGCATCCTCCATATTTAATGTTTAATTAAATTTAATAAAGTTTTGCATTATAAATAAAGAATAATGTTACCCTTGAATGATTATTTACTTGTAAAAGCCTGTTTGATTTCGTTGTGAGGACATGAAAGAATGCTATAAAATAAAACCAACAGTACAGTATCTGAATGTTTTGTTTTCCTGGAATCCAGGTTCCTGCTGGTAAAAAAGTTGGTCTGCTGGTCTTGTGTTCATTTGGGCGCTGCAACGATATGCTGAATGTCTGCATTTGCATTGATGTTGGAGAGACTGTGATGAGGTCACGAAACCATTAAGAAAGCAAACCAAATGATCTGCAGTCAGGCATGCAGATGGAATTTACACTTTGGTGGATAAAAGAAGAGGCAACATTTCTCACTATAGACTTCATTTGCTGTTACATTACATACATTAGTTCCCTTGCAACATTCCTACAATATAATCACACTCATTTATTCAAAGTTGTAAATAAAATCATTAACAATTTACAGATTTTGCACTTTAAGTACAGTATTTTATGTTTTTTTCTTTTTTAGGGCATGTGGATTTCTCAACGTGGCCTGATGTAAAATAAATATGGCTAAAAGCAGATAACCTAATGTTGCACATTTTATATTAGTTAAGGCCAGACTTTTTTAATTGCTTGTTCCTTGGATGCTTGTACTTAAGAATCTACTGAGGAGGAAGAAAAAAAAATTCAAATAAATCCTTATTTTTCAGCACTTTTCAATTTCTTGAGGACTATGTGGAATCAATAAAAGCAAGGAGGAATAAATATAAAATAAATTTATTTAAAAATAAAATTTATTTAACCTACAATTCAATTAAAGTAAATCTGGAAAAAAATTAAATGAACAGAAGAAAACCGTTGGCTCTCCACCGGAGGGCGGAAAAAGTAAAAAAAATATTCTTCTTCTTATTTTTTTTTTAACCATCGGTGCTGTGGCGGATCTGAGAAATACCAAAACAAATATAGATATTTTTTTGTATTCTTCAAATATGATCGTCGGCGAATCCGCAAACAAGCAATAAAAAATATTTGGCCTTATAAAGGGTAAAAAGGATACATTATATATAATAATATAGTATAGTTTAATATCGTTTGTTAGCTAATTATTGGGGAACATGATTCAAAGTAACATATCTATAAGTAAAAAGGTGAATCGTATTTTTGTCAAGCAAAATATACACTTCTGGTAACAGCCAATTGGTCCTTTAACTCATTCTTATAGGTTCACATTATTTCTCACAAGTAAATAGATAAGAATAATATTTTATTTAATAGTATTTACTATATACTGTGATCAGCCTTAAAAGGTTAAGTTAGTATTTCCTAAAGTGGGCTCATTCACTCTTGTTTGTGTGCAGCCAGTCTGCATTTCATCGTGCACAGTAATTTTTTTGGTTCTACAGTGTGATTGTTAATGCGTGCTCTTAGCTGAAGAACCACTCGTGTTTTCAGAGGTATCTCTGACACAACAACGAACTTTAATTTGAGTTAAAAGGACTTGTGAGTCATATTTGGAAGGGTACTCAACGTGCCTTTGTTAGGGCAAAAAGCCCCGTTAGTGGAAGTTGATCAGTTTCCTGGTGTCTTGTTTAAAACTGGCATCAAACATCACAAAAGGTTGTGGCTACTGAAAACTTCCATCAATTTCCGTCCTCACTCTAGCATTTCATGCTTTGTAGCTTTGAAAAGGCAAGAATTTTTGCAAGCAGCTGATAAAAGTCCTGCAAAGAAATGCCAGAATCATTTGAAGCAGAGTTGCCTGAAAGATCTTTGTTAACCGTTTTCACTGCAGGATTTCATTCATGTGTGACTGCAAAACCATCATGTGGTTAGATGTGTCACATTTTGCCACAAAGCAGCTTTAGAGGAAGCTGAGACTAGACCAAAAATTAGCAGTTTTAAGAAAGTCTCTGTCAGAGAAAAGGAAACTTTAAAAGGAACCAGGCTCAATTCAGAAACTAGTCGTCTCCCGGGTGAGACCAGACAACAAGTTCTTTAGACGCCTTGTATAGCCAGTATAAATATCTCTGTTGGTGGTTTTGTCCAAGTAGGAGGTGGGACACTCTTGTTCTGGGGTTGTTTCATTCACAAATAAGCTGCCTTCTGCTTTTGCACGGCTTTTGCACACACTCAATATGAACCATTGTGGCTAAATTTAGACATTACCTCTCAATCTCCTTTTAGCGGATCCCCAAAATCCACTACCGCTCCAGTGCAACTGGATTCATTTCGTCCACAAGGGATTGAATCCAGTTCCATTAGTGCTTTAATCAAATCATTATTTTTCATTATAAGCACTTTCAATTGTCTTGATTATTTATTTATTTATTTGGCTTCTTTAACGTCGCTTCATCTCAACACCAGTCACATACACATATATACACAAGTCAGTGGCAATTTAGACTAATCAATTAACCTATCACGCATGTCTTTGGACTGTGGGAGGAAACCGGAGTACCCGGAGTAAACCCACGCAGACACGGGGAGGACATGCAGA
>JAUZSV010207218.1:0-12696 GCA_034780495.1 Parotocinclus cesarpintoi
TATGTTACATAGCACGTCCCGTCTTGTAACATAGGGCATGTTCGTTTAATTGGACCAGCTGGTTATTAGGACCAAAATGATCGCGTCCTGATGTGGTCCCATTAACCGGAATCGACTGTATATTTTATTTCCCATATATTTCTATATTCCTCATTTATTCTAAACATAGTCCCATCTTCTGGCACCATATTCTATATTTGCACTATGCTACTACACGGCTTACACAAATTAGGGGATTTTTAATTAGGGGATCATTTATTTTGAAATATCCTTAAATTTTTGTGAGCAGTACATTTGCACTTCTGGTAGATGCTAACTGCATTTCGTTGCCATATGCTTGTATTGTGCAATGTCAAAGTTGAATCTATCTATCTAAATCCCTGGAAAACCCATAACAAATCATAAAACAGAACATAAGTATAGGTGTTTCTGTACTTTGAACTGAAAAGAGAGAGAACTTTTAAATTGGGACCAAACACGTCTGCTTAGCCATAGGTGCCTGAATGACGTCAAATAAGGTAAACAAGTCCTTTTCCCACATCCCACGTATGAAAGAGAAAAAAAGCTACTTGTAGGCAGAATACACTCCTTCTTTTGTTATGTATGTGAGCTGTGTTTACTGCTCTGACCTTTTTATAGGTGTTTGATGTAACTGAAGGCATGCAGGGAAACATCGGTCCTGCCCACAACTTTGAGCCACCTCACTACGATGGCATCGAGTGCTTGGCCGTGCATGGTGACGTGTTGTTCAGCGGCTCTCGCGATAACGGGATTAAGAAGTGGGACCTGGAGCAGCAGGAACTGATTCAGGTATGGCTTGGAATCATTAACGCTTCGTTGCTTTAGGAGGACGACGGATTTAAAGAGTAAAAGATGTTAGGCGACAGTTTCCAGGCACAACTTGACCAAATTGTAGCCTTTGCGTTCTTCTCACCAGCTCCACAGAGCAACCCTGAGGCCTTACATTAAAGCTTTTATAGCGTTTGAAGGCAGTGTGGAAATGGTATTAGGCAACAAGATGAGTGAGCCGGCGTATCTAATGTTGACATGCTCGAACTAAAGGCAAATCCTTTTTAGTAAAAGAACTAATGGTTAGAGGTCAGCAAGGTGGCCAGAGCACTGCCTGTGTAAAGTTTGCAGGTTCTCCCTGTGCATGCATGGGTGTTATCCCACGTTCCAACGACATTCGTAGGATGGTGTATCCAAAGATTCTGAGTGTTAAGGTTGGAGGAGACGATCATAGCGTCTTGGCGGTGCAGCACACCGAAATGAAACGGGGAAACCCTGTGCAGACTTTGCGACTTCTGCACACTGCGAGTTACCAGATCAATCTGCTTGCGCCGTAAATGCAACAGGGCGTACGTTACGAGCGTGTGCCCAATGCAGAAGTACACTGGTGCACTGATGATAATGGATACAGCCTGACAGCTTTTAGATTTGACACTGAATACATTGAATTCAGTATCTGATGTAGTATTAAAACTCCTATTGGACCCGTTGGTATTTTGTCAGCAGCAGGAGAGGTAAGACCAGTCTAGCAGTAGGAGAAATCCTTTTGACTGGGTGTTAAAATACACCTTCATTTCTCTGAAAGACAGAAGGTTGACTAGCTCTGCAAATTGACCCCCGTATTTTTAAGGATCAAGAAATCAGGCTTGTGGGTTTAAGTTAATTTGGACAGAGCAGTGGTTCTCATTTCATTCATTTCATTTCTGCAGTGCTCTTCTTTTGTAGACGAGATTACTTTATTATTTTTCAACTGGATTGAGTTTGGAACTGGGACAATGATAGGCTAGCAGTTAAGATACTGGACTATATGTGGGCTTTACAGTGGTAGAAGTCAAAGTGATATTTATTCATTATGATTATTATTCATTCATCCATTCATTATCTTCCGCTTAATCCACATGGGTCGAGGGCCAGCCGGTGCCCACTCGGCAACTCTGGACTCTAGACAGGGCGCCAATCCATTGTAGAGCACTCGCACACATACACACTACTTATTATATTAATATATTATTAATTCAGTCATTATTTTGTTTTACTTACCCTCTGAATTCTGAATTCAGTTAAGGGTCCTAAACAATGTGCCAGTTCACCACAGAGCACACGCAATGTTTGTTCCTCTATCGTTGTGGACATAGTGACATAGTGAGCACGGTAGCCAGTAAATGCTGTCACATTTAACCTCAGTATCAAAGCAAATATTTTTCCTCTTTGGTTTCAAAGAAAATTACAGTTTTCTTAAAGTCATTTTCTTCATGGGGACCAGCAAGGTGTCCTCACCATTTTACGACTTCTATTGCTGTGGGGTCATTTGTAATACATGCATGCTACACACACACACACTCACACACACACACACTTATTACAGTATCCAATGTAATACGCATCTTCTATTCTCTATGTCTTTTATATTCTATTCTATTCCATACACAACACAGGATTAATTCTATAATAAATCAGGTTGCTTTTATTGTGCTTATAACTTATTTCTTGTGTAATCTATGGAAGTATAGCTCCCTGGTGATGCTAATGATGTTCATACAGCGTGGTTCAAGCCTTTTTGCTTTGCGTATGTATTTGGTTTAATTTGCTGAGATAAAGTGGCTTAGGCTTTGGGCTTTCATGAGAAAGCCTGCCTAATGTCCTACACACCTCTGGAGGATCAGTCGCTTTGTTTGGCTTTGTTTTCTCCCCTTTTATCCTTTGCTTATTGAACATGCTGGGAGCAAGGAGGTGTGTCAGACCTCTAATGTTGTGCAATATCAAATGCTTTCTACCGTATTGTACAGGGACCAGTCTATAAATTGCAGATCATTTGTAAGCCAAAAGAAACTGCGTTTGCATTGGGAACTGTTCTAGCTGTGTGTAAACTGTTCACTGTCTAACTGGCATCCCTATGTATTTCAAAGTCAAAATATTGTCCACTGGTAATTGGAGGAGCAGTACGGCTTGTGCAGTATGTGAGCGATCGCAGATGTTCTAGACAAGCACTTTGTGAGATTTCAAATGAATTACAAGTGTTTACTGCCTAGGAACTGCACAACTGCTTAGTAATTAATAAAGGCAGTTATACAGGCTGAAGCTGAACAACAGCGGTGCTAAAACGTACATGCTCACAGTTACAGTGACTATAGTTATAGATGCAAATCGTTTTGTGTATTCTCCACAGCAAATCCCGAATGCCCACAAGGACTGGGTGTGTGCCCTGGCCTACGTACCCGGACGACCCATGCTGCTGAGTGCCTGCCGGGCGGGCATGCTAAAGGTGTGGAACGTCGACAACTTTACACCCATTGGAGAGATCAAGGGTCACGACAGCCCTATCAATGCAATCTGTACCAACTCCAAACAGATCTTCACTGCTTCCAGGTGCAAACATTTTTCCAAATTCACAATTAGTGATGGTAAATGGTTAATGGTTTGGTTTTGTGATATGCCATTAGTTTTTTTTGTTTTGTTTTTTTACCATAATTACTGTATGAATAGATGTCAGAGGAAGAGATGCCACACGTCCATGTTGAATCAAAAGAATAATGGAACTAAGAGCAATCCCTAGAAACTGGTCAAAAACTGTTCTAAAATAAATTCAAGTCTTGGGTAACACAGTCTTGTTAACACTTGCTGTAATGCGACCTTGGGTTTAGGAAAGGCACTATATAAATTAAACGTATTATTATTATTATTATTGGGTCTCTAGCATGCATGTCCAAATGGAGTCTCGGGTGTCTGTTGTGTGTCTTGAGTCTGTTACCAAGAGGGAACAAGTTTGGAGTCTAGAGTCTCTAGCTTATGAGACCAAGTTGAGTCTGTAATGTGGGAGTGTTGTGTTGAGAGTCTCTAAGTCTTTAGTCTGATTCGAGACTCTGGTCTTAACTGTGTGAGTCCGAGTTAAGCTTTGGGTCTAAAGCGTGCATGTGCGAATGGAGATTTGAGTGTCTGTTGTAGAAGTGAGCACTGAGTCTCAAGTCTCTAGTGTGCAAGAGTCCAAGTCGAGTCTTGAGTCTCAAGTCGCACTAGAGTTTCAGTCAGTTCAGAGTCTTTATCTAATGAGTGTGAGTTACATCTCGAGTCTGTAATCTTGATTCTCTTTGGAGCGAGTTTGAAGTCTAGAGTCTGTAGTTTTTGAATTGCTTCTGTAGCCTGTGTGTCCAAAGTGAGCATCAGGTCTCTGTCATGCGAGTCAAAGTTGAGTCTCGATCCTTTGCCGTTCAAGGTTGAGTCACAGGTTTGAGGAGCATGTGAGTCTAGTCTGTTTTGAAGTCTCCATCATGGAAGTTCTCAGGGTTCTAGTGTGCAAATCCTACTCAAGTTTCGGGTTGCAAGTTGAATTGTATTTGAGCCTTGAATCTTTAGCATGTGAGTCAGAATGGATTCGTTCTCAAACATGCATGTCTGAAACGAGTCTCAGGCTTCTTGCATGTAAGCCAGATTGGTTCTTCAGACTATAGTGTGTGAGTATGAACTGAGCCTTTGTGCAAGTCAGCATACATGTTATATAGACTACGCATACTTTTAGCCCCTGTGCTTCAAACACCTGCTGCGTGTAGTATTTTTTGGGGGTTTTTTTTTTGCTTTAGCTCTTTTGTCAAAGCAGAGAAATGCAAACTACTGGACTCGTCCCTCTCACTTCCCCACTCCAAAAATGTGATCGTATTCACATCATTCACAATATTTATAAAGATGACGCTGTTCATGGGAGTCTCAGTCGAGTCTCACGTCTCTAGGTCAAATGTCCTGTGGCAACAATACTTCACATTCATCTTTTTTGGAAAATGAATCCATCCTGAACAAACCTTTAAACGTCCTCTGTCTCTCTTAAATCGCTCATCTTATTGTTATTGGTTATAAATATGGAACTGCTGCTGTATAATTATAATCTAATTGTCTGGCTTAAAATAAGAGCATGTGATATCTCCTTTTAATAAGTGTAGGAATCGACTTTCAGGTCTTTAAACCTTCACTAACATACTGCTCTTGTCCTCATGTACACTTGTCTTCCTGCTGTCCCTTTACTTTGATCTTTTTTCTGCTCTCCATGTTCTCTCTTCTTTGCTTTGTGTGGCTGTGTTGCTGTGTGTGCAGTGACTGTCGGGTGAAGTTGTGGAGTTATATCCCGGGCCTCACGCCCTGTATGCCTCGGCGCGTCCTGGCCATCAAGGGCCGAGCCACCAGCCTCCCCTGAGCCTCCACTAACACCTTCTACCTGTGCCCTCTGGTACTGCTTTTCTCTGTCGCTCCTTTTTGCAGCCTCTAATCTCTGGTTATTGTCTTCTCTCTGACTTTCCTTTGTTCCTTATATAACTTCCCCATCTCATTTGTTATCCTTTAGAAACTCACCCAATTAGGTGGTTTTAGCTCTCTCGCAGAATTGAAGAGGATTATTGTTTCTGGAGTAATGTAGGTCTAATCGAGTCAGAGCCAGGTGGCAGTAATCCTTTTAACCATCTCCTCAACCACAGAGACTTACTGAGTCCTGGTACCTAGTGCTTCTGGATCACTGGTTTAATATCTTTGATATGAAATGACCTGCCTGTGCATTTGTTACACCAGTTGGATTATTAAGTGCAAAGTGTCTACTTATCATAGGATACTGTGATAGCCATAAACGACTTAAATACTTATGTAACCAGCTAATTAGTAAAAGCTGGAATTGCTCTCCCAAGCTTCCACTCTAAAGTTAAGGGATTAGACATTTGAGCCGCCGTTACGCAAATGAGCATCCTTTCTGTGTATTAGGCAGTTAGCATGTGGTTAGTGCGTTAATCTGCAAACAACTCTGCATGAAATGAAGTTCAAAAGATCTGGTGGCTGTCTTCTGGCTTGGCAAAGCATGCATTGATCTTCTCCTCCTACGCTGGATGGAAGCAGTCATATATATATATATGACTGCTTATATATGGGGAAATTATATAAGGACTGCTATATATATATATATATACATTGCTCATAAAAATTAGGCTTGAAATATCCATTCATTTCTGTAAGCAGTGTTGTATTGGGCGCCTTTGATAGAATTTGGATACCAATACATAGGAAGCAAGGAAGAAAGAAAGTTAATACAATAAATCAGTTAATAATTTACATATATACAGCGATTAATGTGGTGCAAGGCAGGAATATAACCTATACAGAGACTTGGAGGCTTTTCTCAGGCTTTTAGAAAGTGCAAGATCTGTGTGGAATGTATTATTATCACTAAGAAAGTGTAATATTGTGAAGCTGCTTTGAGACAATGCTCCATTGTAAAAGATGCTATATAAATAAACTTGAATTGAATTGAATTGAATTACCTGTCAATTAATTTAGAACAGGCCAAATGGTAAGATTAATTAACAAAATCAGTATTTAAGTGTTCTAACCTGTTTTGGATGGAATTCATTTTGTCCGCCACTTTCTCTGAGTAAAGGTTTCCACTGTCCACCAGCCTCTGACCTCCTTCTATTGTGTTTATTATTTTGTCCTCGTTGGCATTCATGGTGGTAACAAAGTCTTCGTGTTTTTTCAAGGCATTCTCTGCCCCGTCTAGTGTGTCAGGTTGTTCCAGATGAGCCAGAGTGTACTCCTAGTAAATGAAAACATGAATGTACATACTTTAGTACAGTACATCTGATCGACAGGCTTAAGTGACTTTCTAAGATTAATTCATTTGGAATTAAGCTTTCCAGTATAATAACCTGGTTGTTTAAAATGGCTTCAGCTTGCTTTGCATCTCTTGAGAAATGCTGGAAGCCCAGAGCTTGGTCCAAGAAGTTCTTCCGGCTGTCCCACATTTTTTGAAGTTCATCCCAACCCTTGTCCATGCCCTGCAGTCTCTGATCCAGCTGCTGGTACTGAGGATCCTCCTCTAGGCCTTGAGTCACACCTGCTCCAGTGTCTCTTATGTGGTGATAGTTCTCTTCATGGCCATCTATATCATTTTTTAAGGCATCATGGAGATTGAGGAAGTCCTCTGCCTCTGGAAGGTTTGTAGGCATTTCTTCAGATGCAATGGCTTTCTGTGTCTTGAAAAGCCAGGCCTGAAAATCATCCATGTCCTGGAGGAAGGTTTGCAACTTGCTGACTTCTCCAAGTGAGTCCTCCCGGTCCTTTAGAGTTTGCTTCAGAGTGTCCCAAGCTGTGTTTAGCTCTGCTTGTCGGCCCAGAATATCACTGGCATTCTCAGGGTGGTCTTTCACCAGCTTTTCAGCCTCACCATGCAGGAAGTCCAGCTTATCTTGAATTGCAGCCAGATCTCTTTCTATGCCATAAAGCTTCCTTTGGATGGTCATAACTGCAGCCAGGTCATTTCCAAGATCCTGTGTAGATTCTACAAGTCGTGTCTTGTCCTTGATCCAGGCCCCTGTCTCGTCACACTCAAGCCCATAATTGTGAAGACTAAGTTCTGAATCCACCTTGTGCTTCTTATCCTCCACCATATCCTTGAATGCCTCCCATCTGTGAGCAACAGAAAAAGGTATTAATTACACAATACCTAACTGTAATTCATAGACTATATCATGCATGTCCTATAAAACTTTTCATGGCACTGTTAATACCTCTTATTGAGGCGAGTCTGACATTCCTTTGCTTCTTTTGATTGTTGGTGTCTGCTGTCCTCTAATTGCTTTGCTGCTTTGTTGACATTGTCCACCAGAGTCTGCATGTTGCCCATTTCTTGAGCAAGAATGCCCAACCTAACAAGACAAGTTAAATTATGTTGGTGAAAAACGCAGCATTGAATGAATTTATTTTTGTACTACTTCCCCATTTAACACCTCCTGTGGTAGGACAGGAATGACAGTAATGTCCATATAACTTTATAATTAGCAGCATAACATACTTAACACCATGAAATACTTGACACAGACTAAAACCAAGTCTCTTAACTTGCACATACCTGTTCTGAACGACCTCCAGGTCTTCCAAGTTCTTTGGTGTCTCTAACCCCACTAGCCATGTCTCTTTCTGTCCCATCCACAGCTCACATGCATCTGTCTCACTAAAAATTGTGTACAGAGCCATGGTGTTCTCCAGCTTCTTCTGTCGAAGCTCTGAGATAGACAGCAGCTCCATGAACAGATCCTTGATGTCCTTCAAGCGGCTCTGGATGTCAGGAGTGTCCTTCAGCTCCTTTGGCAATGAATTGGCCTGCTTGGTCAATGCATCAATGGTGGCCCCGTTCTTAGCTACCTCATCTCTCAGGACACGATGTCTCTTGAGCAACCTCTGTGTGGTATACTCGTCATGCCCAATATCGGCACTGCTCATCTGGCGCATGACATCCAATAACCATACTTTAAGGTCATCAGCATCGCCTTGAAACTGGAAAAATTGCTGGGTGTCCTGGAGGTTCTGTTTGCGAAACGCAGCCAGCTCCTCCAGCTTTTGCCATTGCCTCTGCATGTCATCCATGCGCTCCTGCACCTTGGGAGCACCAAAATGCTTAGCTTTGACAATTGTCTCACCTTCGTTCATGAGCTTTTTTAGGTGATCACGCCTAGCACCCAACTCATCTTCAAAAGCGTTGTGTTTGCTCTGCAGTACCAGCACACTAGTAAGGTCCTTGCCATAATCAAGAGAGGAAAAGATATGTTCTTTCTCTCTGATCCAGCTCTCTAATTCTGCCATTTCCCAGAAAAAGTTCCAGAAGCGACACGACTGCTCCAAACGGGCTTTGCGTTGTGCTGCAAGTGCACACAGTTCTTGATAACAAAGTTCTAAGTGCTGTACCCTGTGACAAATAACCTGGGGGTCACAAGGTTTGTAGGCTGCAAAGAGAGAAAGTCAAGATTATGATGTGTTACAGTTACTATAGTTACTATAGTTACAGTTCTATGTAACTTTACCTGCAAATATATACTTAATATCAACAGTTTATGCTGCTAATAGAAAACTAACATGAAAAATCTACTTACTGTCTCCATTTGCAAATTTAAGGGCAGCTGCATTTGCAGAGTGCACTCTCTCTGCTTGTATAGCAATGTCTGCTTCAATTAAAGCATGCGTCTGCAGAAGGTCCTCCACCTCCAATAAATGCTTCCCAAAATCAGGAGACAGGAGTCGTGCCTAATAAGTAGCATAGTTAATTTACACAGAGGAAACAGAGACTTGTTTAAAGGATGTCGCTAGAATAGTACGTATAAAAATCAATTTAAACACAATTTCTACCTTCATCTCGTCCATCCAATTAATGATGTAAAGCATCTCCTGGAAGATTCTTTGCAATGTGAGATTTTTCTCTAAGCGACCTCGCCGAGCTTTCAGGAGCTCCTGAAGATAGTCCCAGAGTCTTAGGATGTTGTCTTTTCTTGCGTCAATCCTTTTGGCATCATGGTACCTCTCTCCCTCTAGCTCTTTAGACAAGGCCACAAGAGCTTGTACTCGCTCTTCATATGCAGCAATGTCTGTCTCTATGGCATCATGTTTTTTCTTTGCTGCCTCTACCGCTGGTAGATCATAGCCAAAATTGTCCTAGACAAGTAATGGTACAAGCATATTACATACTGTAAGATTGTGGCACTTGCATGTATTTTCTCTTCTGTTCGATATCACGTGTACATGTACCTGTGCTACCAGTCGCTGGTTCTCCAGAAGCCAGGTCTCTCTCATTGCAGCTTTCCTGTCAAAGCGGCGGGCCATTTGCTCCAGCTTTTCCTGCCTGATTAGCTCATCTCTTAGTACCCGCTCTCTCTCATGTTCAGCCTTCTCCAATCGCTCCCATGCCTAATCCAGGAAAGGCATAGTTTAACTTAACCATAAGTGGGTCATGTTTTTACACAGTAGTTAATAAAGCAATAAAGATGTATAGCAAAGCCTGAAAACCCATCAGACCAGCTGGATGGGGGCCCTGCTTTTAGCTGATTCTGCTTCTGTTACACCCCTTAACTTACCCTGTTGATGTCTGCTACCAGTGCACCCTCTTTAGGTGTGTAAACCTTCTGATTGTTGGCTCTCATTCTACTCTGGATTGTGAAAAGCAGAACCTCAAGGTTGCCTTTCTCCTGAAATCTTTGCAAATATTGCAATTTAGTATCAGTGGTGACGTTAATGTCTAGGCAAAGGTAGTGAGGTTAGTTATGGCATAATGTTGCTCTTACTTGGGAGGCTTCTCCACAGTACGATATGAGTTGAAGGCTTGCAGTTGTTGCTGGACTCCAGTAAGAGAGTTTGCAAGTTTGCGATTGTTCAAGATAATGATGGTTTGCTCAATCCATGTTAAAAGGTCTGAGGAGAGTGTCTCATATTTAGCAATCATCTTTTCCGTCTCATTAGCATGGTCCAGCACCTGCAGAAAGACAGGTTTAGTATAAGTCCAGTTTCGATGAACAGATTAGCCAGCACACATTTATATAAAAAGAAAAATCTCCACCTTTCCAAGTCTCTTCCCTTCAACTGCCAGAGCTTTCATCTTGGAAAAATAGTGATAGAATGCAACAACATATGTGATGATTGACTTCTCATCGGGGTTCTCTGTAAACACATCTGCAACATGACAAGCACAGGGCTTATGTTTAAAGGTTTAAAGCTATTGCAAATTGATTGTCTGCGTGGGTGACATATGGTGTGGAGAGATTTTCTTGCCTTCTTGGTCCAGAAGCTTAGTGACACCAAGTTTTTGCTCAGCCACATTAAAAGCTCGCTGAAGATTATGAATTTGGTTTGACCTCTGAAGGTTACCATAGTCTACCAGATCGGGCCTAGAGGAAATTGTAAATTATATATTTTTTTGTCTGTAAGTCAAAAAGTTATAGCAGTATTTTATAAAAAAATGGAAACCTTATCCATTTAAAAATTGAGGAAAAATATGGTCTATTGCACCTGTGCTTGTGTATCAGGGCATTGAAAGCCAAGCCGTCCTTCCAGCTTGTGGTGAAATTGGTAATATTAATATTTGGGTACCTAAGAATATAAAATAACAGCAAATAAAGTGACGTGAACCACCAATACGATATCTTGCAGGTAGACAGATAATTAAGGACAGTTACCCGGCTGTCTTCATTTGACACCAAAGGAGGAGGGCATCTTTTGCTGAACGTGTTTCCTGCTTGCCAGTCTGGTCAACTTGTCCTACTTCTACCACAATGTCTTGAATCTATGAGAGGAATTTAATATAAATCAGAGTGTGTAATATTGGTGAACTTGTACTAGATTTTTTTGTTTTTGCATAAGATAATGCAAGTGAAATACCAAATTGATTAGGCAAGAGTATTTTCTTTTACATTTAACTAATGTCTTCCTTGTAATAATGTTACACACATGTTTCCACACAGCTTCAGTTTATTAGAGCCATTCCAGACTTCAGCACTACAGGTTCTTGCAGACAGTAAAAATTGCAAAGATTTTCTGTTTGTAATCCCTCTTCTCTCCTTTACTCTTAAAGGAATTAAATTAAGCAGTACTGTATGGACTCTCTGGATTAAATATGCCCTGGCTGTCAATATAAACATTGCTTAACGTCTGACAATACAAAGAGGCTGGTCTACTGTAACACCAGATAAAAGACAATGGTGAGGGAGCAGATAAAGTAATAATCTCACCTGGAAGCGAAGAATGATTGTCCAGATAAGCCCCAAGATAAGGCGATGATTTCCATCTACGATATCATGTGATCCCATGTTCTCCAAGTGCACCCTCTGTTCCCTTAGAAACTGCAAGGCCTTGTCTACATTCTCCAGACAGTGGATCCTCATTCGACCTTTAGTTGGCCTGGGCTGGAAAATACCAATATAGACTACAGGATAAGTGCAAGCTGAAGTGTCCATTTGTAAACAGTTAACTTGTGTTTCTGATTTAATTCAGTAAACATACTGATTTTATTTAGTTTGTACCAACAGATGCTTACCAGCCTTTCACCTGACAGAACCTCTAGTAATTTGATCAGCATTTGTCCATCCCGCAGGTCTAGGTAGAGGTCTGATACCCGACGGCTTACTCTAGCCAGAATAGAATTCACCCATTTTGTAAAGGTCTTCTTTTGCACAGCTTCTCTTTCATCTGGAGAGCAGATTGACAGAAAACTACTTAAACTGTCCTAGTATACACTATAAATGCTGTTTTTCTTTTTTTTTTAATTTAATATTCGTCTTTAAGATATTTCGCGTGACCAGATACAGAGGTCCCACAACAATGTTAACAACTGCTTAGCTTTGCAGTGTGAGGCAATACACATATCACCTTTCTAGTGATAAACATTAAATGTAGTAGCTTAGCCAAAGACCATGGAATTTTAACAATCTGTGTATGTATCTGCTCACATTACACAAAAACGATTTGCACACAGCATTAAAAAAATACTTTCATGATATTTCACATACAAGTTAAAATGCTGCATTTTAATGAAGTTTTATAAATCATTCAGACCTTATGACAACAGACTTCAGGAAGAAGTTGTGAGAAGAACAAGGCAGCGACTGGATGAGAGAGTATAGCTAAAGTATTGCAGGAAAAAAAAACCATCCGAATGGAAAGCAGGGCAGCACAGTGGCTGAGTGGTTAGCACCTCTGCCTCACAGCACGAAGTTCGCCCGTTCCAATCCCAGCGTGGAGTGAATTGGGACCTTTCTGTGTGGAGTCTGCATGTCCTCCCCATGCCTGTGTGGGTTTACTCCGGGTACTCCGGTTTCCTCCCACAGTTCAAAGACATGCACGTTAGGTTAATTGGTGTCTCTAAAGTGTCCCTTAGTGTATGAATGTGTGAGTGCATGTGTGTGT
>JAUZSV010207326.1:0-12694 GCA_034780495.1 Parotocinclus cesarpintoi
ACAATAGGCGCGTGGTGCCAACACGCAAAAACAAACTAAACACGCAGGGAGCGCCAACGCGAAGAGATCACGAGGCGCTCCCAAACGCAAGAGGGCGAGCGCGAGCTCAAAGCCCAAGAAGACAGACCGGGAGTGTCTTATTAAGAGCCAAAAACCCTGCTGAAGCGAGGCTAGGTAGGGACCGACGACTGAGTGGCGTTTAACGCTAAACGCGCGACGGACGCACGAGCACGGAACGGGAAAACCCTCAAAGTGTCCCTAACCGACTAAATATCTCGGAGGTTACCCGTCCATACCAGTCCGTCTGCCCTACTAAGCCCCCGGAATTCACCACTGCCTCTAAGGAGCGCGGAAGGGCGCAAGAACACAGATGGTCAGAACCGCGACCCAAACGGAGATGGAATGCCGTTGGAATAAACGATGACCTGGCCCCTTTATAGGATGCGGGGCAGCTGTGCGGGATCTGGGCATAATGAGACAGTGGATATAAACTGTCTCACCGATACCTCTGTAATGGCGACCGGTGAGGACGGCCGAACGCACCGGGGGAAGGTAGGAACCCTAACACCTATGCTGCCTTCAATATGCCAATTTTTCCACGGAGGTTCATGTGTTTCTCAAAAAGACAATTTAAAATCACATACAGCACATTACAAAGGCATGCTGTGGAAGAAGGGGGTACAGGTATTGGACTGGTCTGCCTGGAGTCCTTACTTGTCCCCAATAGAGAATATGTGGAGTGTGGGTTGGAATTTTGGAGAAAATGCACAGTTGCACTCATGTTTTAAAATCTGCATGCAGGAAGAATGGGACAAAATAGCATCTGAAACATTAAGTCTCTAAGTATTCACTGTGCCAATCATCTTTTAAGTGGTAAAAAGGAATGGCAACACTGCCAAAGTGACATTTCCTACTGTATTTAGAGCTAACATTTTGCTCTAATTACAGAAGGATGTTAATATCTAGGTACGTTACTTGGTCAATATGATTCCCATTTTTTTAGTGAATAGGAAAATCAAGCAGAGAGTATGTATTCATTAGTTTATTGACCAAAATAAAATTCACAGAGCATTTAATTTAGGAAATTAATCATCAAGTAAGCTAGATGGATTGTATTGAGATTGGACATACATCAAAATCCAGTCTAGGCTACTTAAATGGAACAAAAGTAAAACTAAGTAATTTCCAATATAATAGTTATTTGATATGGTGCTGCTATTTATGCTGCAGGAACAGAGGTGGAGGAAGTGGCAGATGACAAAATAGATTCTTGCTATATGAAATTCCAGTCAGGTTTGACTTCAGGCTGAGATTAATAGCCAACCTGTCAACAGAACCAATGAGGTGAACAGACCCTTAGAAGTGCCACTGGCATTTACCTTCCCCTATAAATTACACATAAAATTGTATGTGTGTGTGTGTGTGTGTGTGTGAGAGAGAGAGAGTGCACATTGTTTTATTTTTCCATAAGATTTATATAGATAGACATGTTTATACAAAAATTGCTAGCTGTTTCAGTCTGTGAAAATTCATAAGTGTTTGGCAGTCAGTTCAGGTTCAGGTGTGCACGGCAATGTTCTACCGCCTGCCCACCTGCTGCTGACTGATCGATCAGCGCTGTGGGATTCCTTTTCAGTAGCCAAGGCTTGACTCCTGCTTCTTCCCAGTGTGAATGAAGGTCACTTCCAACTCGATCACACCCTTTCTGTTTATGTTTTCGACACGCTAACCCAAAATCAGTGCCATGGACCACCAGCCATGGCTACTCTCAGTGTGCATCTGATAGGTCTTTGTAATCCTCATTATGGCAGCTGACTCAAATGTTTCCACAATTTGACAATCTACAAAGCATGCAGCTTATTCTCACATGATTGTTCACAAAGACAAATGAAGCACTTCAAAATGAAATCAGAAGTAGAAATAGGATAGCATGGGATCAGTATTTCTCACTATGTATTATTACAAGTTGCAATTTAAAACAATGCATATACTTATTTGTATATTCAAGAAAAATACAAATTATTTACATTAAAGTGTTCACAATTAAATGTGCATACAATGGTAATACAGTGCATACATTGTGTCTGTGAGCAAGACACAATCACTCTAATCACTCTATCACGCTAAACTTAATGTAAGATTTTATTAGTTGTAAGCTTCTGTGCATAAGCAACAATCTCTATGCCTCAATTTTTGCAGTGGTAACATACACTGAACATATGGCAACTCACTGCAGGGCAATAAATGTTTGCTGGCTTCTGCTGGCATGCTATAAATTAGAGTGTTTACATGTTAGTAGTACAAAAGAGAAAGCACTATTTTGCTTATTTCCTGTGCAGACTGTCCTTTCTCTCTCTCTCTCTCTCTCTCTCTCTCTCTCTCCCTCTCTTGTAATTGGTGGTATCCCCAACAAACCCGCATCAGTTACGTATTTATACATATAAAACATCATGAAGCCAGGAAATATTTTAATAGTTTCCATCCTCCCCAACAGCAATAGTCTGCATGTGCAACTGCTGCATCTGATATTACTGATGAAACACTGGGTGCCCTAATTAAAGGAGGAAAAAAACTACACTATAAATTGCAATGTTCGATAAACATGATTTTGCCACAGAATACTTTTGTGTACTTGCACTTACTCTAATCAGTAATACAAGGTGTGCTTAACTGGATGACTTTGTACACTTTAATTTACTTTTCTAATTGTTCTAATGGACATCCTAATATATTACTTCATATGTAGTAAAAACCATTATGTGCATTTACATGTAAATATATATGTAAGTAAAATATGCTTTATTACCATGGCATTAATACTTCTCTGCTTTTTTTGAGCTGTATGTCATCCAAACCGCGCAATACTGAAGACATGGCTGTATTTAAAATATATCACCAACCCCTAATGTGCCCTTTATGGCTGAAGTATTTTTAGCTTTAAATCATTGCTCTCGAGAGGTACTGCGTTCTTCTCAGTTGCTTTTCAATCAATTTCTGTGTTCTGTTCTTTCTGTTAACAGACTAGGCTGTGGTGTATATTATACTATCTGACTGTCAAGCTTCACCCAGCATGCTTTTCAGGGTCGTTCTACTCGGTGCCCAGCAGTGCTTCTAGTGGTGAAAAATATTATATAATTTTCTGCCTATTGGAACGTTAAAGCTGTGTTACTGCATGGTACGGTACGCACTGGTACGGAGATATTTGAAAAATTGTACCGTACAGGAAATTAGTTGAAAGAGTATACTGCCCAGCACTAGAACCCAATATATTTCATGTTTTGTCTGGTCAAATTCATCTCATTTTAAAGGATTTTATTTAATTAAACAAGATATTCAGAAATGGAAAAGAAAAGTCAAAGAAAGCTATGCAAATGAGATGCAAATCTCGACAAACCTCAGAACTCTTCGAATTTGGTCTTTGATGCATTTTGATCAAAAAAAATTGGTCTTGGTTCTCATCGTTTGCTCAGTACTTGGAACACTTGCTTAAACTTGTATGAGTCAAGCATTGCATCTTGTATCAGCCAAAACTTGATTTACGATTCAGTACACAGTTATTCAGATTCACATTAACCATTGCTCAGTCCAGAGCTCCTTATTTTCAAACGCTTTTTTTTTTTTATATAATACTATATTCATTGACTTATTTAATGTATATAATGCAATATATAGGGATTATTTGGGGGGTAGGTCTGGAATTGTCTTCCATTTACATTATTACTTATTGGAAAAATTTGCTCAGTATTTGTCGTAGCTTCTGGAACAAATTAAAATTTAATTAATACATGTACTGTATATATTCACAGATTTACCATACAAAACACAACAAAATTATTTACTTAATTAATAATTAAAGTTTACTTATTTTCATTTGAAATTAATATATGCTGCTCACAAAATATCCCCTAATTGTTGTGACCAGTATTTTTTATCATATTTTAATAAAGTACAACATACTTAATTAATTATATTTAAAATAAATTTAAGTGCATTTTTAGAGAGAAGTGCATGTAGAGAGAATGGAAATGGGATGCTCAAATTACAGCAATAGAGGGAAATTACACATAACTTGAAATTTTTGGATATTTCAAAGAAAGAATGTTCTCTGTTTTACAGGGAGAGGAGGGACATATGAGAATACCAACACTAAAGGAAGCTATTCATAAAATCTAAGCGCATCAAAGAAATGCAAAAGAAAAAGAAAGCAGAGAAAAAGGAATAGAGCGTGATGGCACATCAAAGTCTAGATGCAATGAGCAGTGCACACAGGGCTCTGCACATGATGATATGACCAAGTCTAGGAAGCCCACCTGGAAGCTTCTGGCTTCTTTACTCATCTCATCTTACAGAATGCCAGGTTTCAATCAGAGGTCAACTGAACAGCACAATCACACACACAATAAAAAAAACTCTCACATGACACCAAGTACTCTATCACCTCCTCCTGCTCATTTAATGCTGTTTTAAATACAGCAAATACAAGAGCTCTTAAATAGAGAGAACTTAACCTTGACAGGTGTAAAAAACTTAAATGAGAAATATTTTCAGAAATATTTGTTTTTTGCAGGAATGAGAAATACAATTTAAAATTTGGCATGTGCAAAACTTTGGTATTTAGCAACTTTCTAGTCCAGTTGTCGTGTTTTATGGTTTTGTGTTCTATTTAAAAGCCATGGGTTCCTCTCAGCAGTCTGAAAATAAATGTTGTTACCACAAATTAGGAAAACACTATAAATAAATGGCACCATTTGTAATTTCCACTGCCCAAAAAGTCATTAGGTAATGGGAATTAATGGGAATTGTTTAAGGCAATACAAGATCTGAAAACATTCACTTATGGAACAGCTTGTATTGGCCTACTGGTCAGTTTTGTAAAGCAAATCTTTATATAATTGCAAAGGACATATGGAAATATTAGTGCACTGATCACAAAAATTGTGTAGAGATCAACAGTAGAAATAGGTATAGTAATTTCAGCACTTTTCTTTAAATAAATAAATAAGGAAGTAGTTCAATAGTTCAAAGGATTTGGGTGGGTTTAAATGAAAGGCTTTTTGAAAGCCAGGGAGCCTAAATGCCCCTAGCATTAAGTGAAATTGCCAGAAAGAAGGCTATCTATATTGTGTGTGTATATCTGTGGAAAACAATGTTCTTTTTCAAATTATGCCAAATTAATCATTTAAATTAACTAAAAGTGGGAAAATAGCTAAAGCCGTCAATCAAAATGTACTGCTCACAAAAATTAGGGAATATTTCATTTTGACAATTTTTTGTGAGCATTGTACTTGTATTTTCTGAAAAATGCAGAAAATTACAAAACCAAATGGTTAAAACCTAAATTTTGTGTTATTTTCTAATTTTCTTTCTATTTAGCGCATATTTAATGTCAGATGTTTTCAGAAGTATAAACCCTTAAGTACTATACATTAATAGTTCATGCTTTCCAGTCTGATTTGCAAGACTGTGTACACTAAATGAGAATACAACAAGCCACGTTAGGGAAATTAAACGCTATATTAATCCAAACGCCCAAAGTGTCTTTATTTTGAGTCAGATCTGAGGTCTGCCATTACCATGGTGACATAGCACAGGCTCCAGCCCTCTTCCCAGCTGTTGGAAGGTTTTGTGTGAGTGTGTGTGAATGTGTTCTTAAGAGCCCAAGCACACATTGAAGCTTTGCTCCCGTGCTGTTCTCCTTTGAGCTGGCAGAATAGTGTCTCAACTAATCCGTGAAAGTTTCGGCGCTCAGAACTGCCGTCCAAGCCTTTTCCCAGTGAATCAGGGAAGCTGGGGGTCTGAGCTGCACTTCACACTTGATTGGTTGTCCCCCTTGCTGTGTTGCTCAGGCACAGGCTAATCGACCTCTCCCTGCTGTAATTACCCATACCACGCCAGCTCTGATGCAGTTGCACTGACTCGCTGCCCAAGACTGCAACCATTCACTGGCACTGATGTTCTCCTTGCCTCGAATTGGCTCGTCAGAAATCCGGCTTCGAATGGGCCTACCCTGGAGCACTGACAGTGTCCAGGCAAAAGCAAGTAAAGAAAGCCAGAGGGAGGCAACATCTATTCCAAATCTATCCCCCATGACCGCCTACCACCCTGTGACCCATCCCTGTACATACCACACAGACAAAACACCAGAAACGATGAGTTCAGTTGGGGATGCAGCTTATCAAAGGATGGGCACCTCTCTTGCACTCATCACGTCATAGCAACAAAGCAAAAACACTGTCAGTTTGTGTTCTTGTTTTTAATGGCTCTCTGCCCAGATTAACTAATAAAATAATATTAAACTCAGTGTTTAAACAACAACAATCTGAAAATAATAATTTGCAATGTTTTGTCCTGCTTAATGGTTGTGTAATTTCTGTCCCAGATTTAGGTTAGATCAAACATACAGCTCCTTTGAGGAAAGTCTTCATTTCCATTCAGCTGGCAGATTAAGCGACCATATCAATATTGAAATGGCCTCATGAATTGCACTGTCACTACACAACAGCATTTCAAAGGCAAGAAATCCAAAGGAAGATCTCCTCAGTTACAATGCTGCACAGAGGTTTTTTTTCTTTTTCTGTTTGTGTGTGTGTGTGGGTGGGGGGGTCTTGACACTAAGCATACACAGTGTTTATTGCACAGTCATAATGTCTTATTAGGTGCATTTTCCTGACTCACTTTACATAATTTGACAAAATCGTCCTTGCTAATAGTGGGAAACCTTTCTTTTGTTAGAGCACCAAAAAATGATATTACTTCAGATCTAAAAAAAAAATTGGTGGGAAGGAAGGATCGGTTGGGACAGAAGGGTGAGAAAGAGCCAGAAGGGGGCATACTGCTCTATCAGTATGAAAAGCCTTGGTAAATGAGTTTTCAGAGCACTTTTTCTGTTCTCTCCTTTCTTCTTCCATCTCCCATCTCAACCTTTTTAAGGGATTTTTATTTAATCCAATGTGTTTTTTATTGATATTGTCAAATTATTCCCAACTGTTAATTTAACCAGTTAATGTGGGTTTGGAATGATAACTGGAGCTCCAATAGGAACGTCTCCAACACAAGCACTTCCAATAAAAAAACTCAAGTAAGTATAAAAAGTGCAACTTCATCCTCACAGCTGTACATCTCAATCTATAATCCTGCCCAAAACAACCCAAAAGGAAAATCTCCTGCCACTCCCATGTCGTTCCCCACCGGTGTCAACTCGAATAGGCTTGAATAGGTTTCTAGCATTCAGTTTGGTGCCTTATTTGACACCAGAAAGGGATTTGGTGGTGCAACTTCATATCAGCCTACCACAAGTTGCACAGGCAGGCTGCAGTGAGGCGCAACAAAAGCCCGTTTCTCTTGTATTCAAACCAGTCACAACGACAAAAGGAAGCTGTATACAGCATAATAAAATTAAAACACATGGAGTGTACGTGCAGCACATGGCCAAGGTGAGTGAACATTTTCATGTGGGATTATTGAGCCAAAATGTATAATTGTAGGCCTGGATATGCAAGTTGGTGTTACTGGGTCTAACAGGCATCTGAGCAAATGTGTATGTCTATTAAGGGGTGGGTGTGTGTGGGTCTGTGTATCAGAAACACATCAGGAGTAACTTACCAAAGTTGGCTTACTGGGTGGATTTAGGTGGATGCATGTACCAGCAAAATCGGAGAACTGTTTTCTGGTGGATAACCATGGTCTAATTGTAAGGCAGTCCAAATATGAAATTTATGAACAGTTCATTATGAATTTTTTAAGAGTTTTTGTTCTTAAAATTGTGGACATTCTTTATATTATATTTATTTATATATACCTTATTGCTGACAGGTTTGGCTCATTATAGGCAAAACACAGTGGTACCCACATAAAATGTTTTTAATTAGATTACTGATTGGCTAATAAACTAGGTGCTCAATCTTTGAAGATTTACTGTGAAATTTTATCAGAACTGGAGTTGTATGTTTATTTCATCAGTCTATTTGACATTTGTGCATGGACATGTGAGTGAGCAGGTGTTTCTTCAGTCACGCTCATCTTAGGACACTTTGACGTGCAAGTATGCTTGAATGCATCTCGAATAAACAGAAAATCAAGAAAATGAACAACAATCTCTCTGCACATATAGAGAACACTGTGTATTAATTCAAAGTAGTCCAGTCATGTACGAGTATCATGCTTTTTATGATACTGTGATGAGTTAAATTTTTTGTGTGTAGTGACAAGTTTTGTATTTTGCTGTAGTGGATGCATGTTAAAAGATCGTGAAACAAAATGGCTGCCATTTCCATTTAAGTAAGAAGGATTACAATCATTAATTTTGTCGACAAAACCATTCAAACTGATCCTTTAGTTAAATCTACGCATTTCTGCTTTTCAATCATTGTGTTTATGAAAACAGATTTTTTTCTACTTTCTGAGATGTTTAGACCTGTTGCAAAACAATACCCGCATGAATAAAAGTACAGTGTTATCAGCTTTTATCTAATATGGTCAGGGCTTTTTAAGTTGGACCATATACATGCTTAAGAGAGATACTAGGTTTTCTATGGCTACAGCATCCTTAAGTAGTAGTCCACTTATATCCATTAAAAGTTAGTCATTCCTTAAGGTTAACTTTATTTGTTTAATATTTATTTATCTAAAACTGAGCCCCTTTTCGTTGAAAGCTTTAAGTGTATTTGTACAAAAGCTGAAAATCGTCCTTCAACACTCTCCTTTATTCTCAGCAAGTAAGGTTAACTTGTTTGAAGTTGATATGAGTCCTTTGTAGGTGAAAATGAAAAGTGTGAGGATGGTACCTTATTCATCAATTTTGCCGCACTAGCAGATTTTTGGATTTGACAAGTGAGATAGGAAATCCGGCACAGTCCTACATACTTTCACCTTCTCACACATACTACATATGGATTATGCCAGTGATGACATAGTGTAAATTGTGTGCTCTATAAATGTGACATGAAAAAAATTTATATTTTATTTCACATAACTTAAATGTTTATGAAAAACATTTTGATATCTCTTTGACTAGAAAATGTTGATATTTTGTTCACTGACTCCATGGCAGCACTTTTAGTAAAATATAAAACAAAACAATATTATAAACACAGAACATCATAAACACAGAACAATGATCTAACAGAGTTTGTTGTCTCCAGTAATATGAAACATGAAAACAGATGGCATACTCTTATTCATCGTCCCCTGTTTCTCTACTCTTATTCACAGGGACCTCTGTATGTGAGAGCAGTTTTGATCATCCTTTCTCACTAGCTTTACGTATTATTTGTTTATGACTCATTCATGATTACTCTCTGTGAACACTGTCAAAGCCTCACTTGATTTAAACTGAGCTTTACAAACTGTCTCTAAGTATAATGTGGATAGTGAAATTCCAGTTTTTAAAACTTTTACAAGAATAATAAATATCCAGTAGGGCCACATTCACAAGATTCACATACAAGGTCAATTCCATGACCTGTTTTTTAATGTTAAAAATAAAAATGCTATTTTAAAGATCAAAAAAGTCAATAATAAAAGCATCAGTTTTCTAATATAAAAAAGTTGAAACACTTGCAGTACTCTTTTAAATAAAAACATGTGTATTAGCTTCAAGTAAAAATTGTGAAATCTTCATTATAAAATATATTGGAATGGTACTGTCTTTTGCCGTAAGAATTAATAGTTCTGTAAAGCATGAATTTGAAGTGATGAGGCCTTGTAAACTTCTATAGGGTACATTAATTTGTTACATTTTTATTTATTATTTTTAATTGAGCTCCTTACAGCTAATTAAATAACTGCACATCACGCATTATCTGTTCAAGTTCAGACCAGCATTTATATATTATATATCTAGTCGTGCAGGCAAAATTTCTGCAATTTGTGAATTCTACAAGATCTAATATATTCACTCATTCTTGTTACATTTTTTATTAAAAAAAATAAAAAAATTAAAAAAACATTATGTAGCCTCAGCCTGAAAACAAAATCGGAAACATACTCTAAAAGTATGTATGTACTTGTTTTGCGATATTTCAAAGAGAAATCTTCAGAAACATCTATTTAGTTTATATTGTTTCTTTACTTTATCAGTACTTCGTTTTGATTATGTTATACAAATTATACTATATTTATTTTAGTATAATAAAAAACAATCTGCAAGTGTAAGAAAAACATCCAAATACTTGACTTTTACCAAAGACTAAACTTTAGTAAAGACTAAACTTAAATTTTATATAATATGTATAGGTGTGGGAGGGAAGCTCACATTATTTGAATAATAAAAATATATATTTTTAATATTAATTATTATTATATTCTAAGATTTAGCCATTTAAAGCAATAACCAAATGATTCGCTTGATTTAATACAAAGTGTAAAGAATTCCTGTCATAGCTTGTAACAAGTTAAATAATGCGATCTACAAAAATGATTAACATAGTGACTTACTGAAATGCTGCAGTTTATATTACGTTAGTATTTTTTATATTACCATCTGACATTAACGTTGATAAAATGGCCTTATTAAGGAAAATATACAAACATATTTAAAGTTAAAATTTGGTAAAGATGCAAGATTCTGATCATTGTATATATATATATATATATATTTAAACGTGTTAATATGAAATGGTTGGATCCTCTCGTTCTGCACTAAATATGAATATCAGGGGTTACATGTGTCAAGAAAGGAATTGCCTATTTCCACCATTTTGACTCCATTTCCATATTTCTTCACAGCAGACGCCATGATGCCTCAGTTAGATTTGTCAGAAACACATTTTCATTGTCCGCTAAAATCGAGCACAGTATGCGCAATAGGTGACAAGTTTGGATGTGAACAAGCTGAGTAGGGGGAAAGTTGAATCACGAGAGAAGTGTGGGTTGCTGACATGTAAGACCATTTGTAGATGTACTGCCAGGGCTTGTTCTATCCAAAAAAATGTGAGTATTTGACAAAAAGCAAAGATGATTGATTACCTTATATTATGCAAAGCAAGTAGAGGGAAGCACAAAGGGCAAAATGTGTTAAGAAGAGTTATTCTAGAGAATATGTATTAAAGCAAATAATAATGTTTTACCTTAGTTAGATTCCCTGGCTGAAGCCTATGACTGGCCTGTGTAGAAACAGGTCAGCATTATATAACCAGGAACTGGTGTGCCAACTTCCTGCAGCTTGTTTACAGTGACATATTGTTGCCAGGGCAATGAGGCCCTGCCAGATAATGGATGCATCCCATTTCTTTAATGTCATCTCCTTGTTTCCTTTCCTTGATTCCGTGAAGGAAGCAAGGATGGAGGACTGGTTGCTGATGCTATTTACTAAATGAGATGCTTGATTAACTAAAATATTCCCTTGAAGTGACACAACGTATTGTTGACTTGTTCAACTGTATAACTCACAACAGATCTGCATATAGCAGGCATAAGTTATATAGAAATACAAATAACATGAACCAAACTATTTCTGCACAAAAGCATCACTTAACTAAACACCTTACTACTGACTTCTAGAACCAGCATGCTGATAGAAAGACAAGCCCAATTTTAATTCAGATATTATTTCTTTTGTACTTTGGGGAGGTGGAAAATCACTGTCTACCACTGGCATGCATCACATGATATGATAAACATGTTTTGGCATGGAAAAGCATGCCAAGCAGATGAAACAACTGTATCTTATATGGAATTTTGTATGCTATCCTAGCTCATTGATTACCTGGGTCACATTTAGAGAATTGATTATTTCTTTATTACAGCTGACTTTAACTAGTCCCCAGTTTACAGTCTGAAGGGTGTGGGATCAAGGAAACTGTGAGGCATCAGTTAGAGTATTGGGGTGCATCCAGTGTTTTTACTAGCGATCATGCATAGCAGAATCGGATGTTCTTTCTCAGTTACCTGCTCAAAAAAAAAAACATATGAATTTAAACAACCAGTGGTGACTTTCTTCGATTACATGAATAAGGACATTTATTACTGCAAACCTCACCTTGACTTTGCAATTTACATATATGCTGAATTATTTAATTTGTTTGTTCATTCATTTTCATACATGCTCAATCCAATTTGGGTGGTGGGAAGCCAGGTCCTAACCAGCAACACAGGGCACAAGGCAGGAATCAACCCTGAATAGCAACCCAATCCATCACAGGACACAAGCACGTGCTTGCACACACATGCACGCATTTACCTACACTGGAACACTATAGAGATGCCAATTATCAATTAACACATATATTTGGTAGGTAATAGAATATCAAAGCACACAGATTGTGATTGGGTCAAAATCACTGGAGCTAGTCAAAGCATCTCACTACAGGCCCAACACTTCACTATAATAGTATAAGAAACAAATCATTTTTATAATATAATTAGAAATTTAATCAATTTGACAAAATCCACAATGTCACAAATAATGTCATCTACATTATCTGCAAACCAAAGTTGTTGAAAACAGTCAATAACAGATTTAATATTTTCAAGCTAGTAATTTAACATGCTGTACCTGATTGACTTTTTCAAGTCTTTTAAATAAAATGCACATGATAAGCATTTCAAGTATATGCAAAATCAGCAACATATTCCACTGTAAGACTGTTGCAAAGGTTAAGTAACCAAAGACCCTTATTTAAATGTTGTGTGTGTGTGTGTGTGTGTGTGTGTGTGTGTGTGTGTGTGTGTGTGTGTGTGTGTGTGTGTGTGTGTG
>JAUZSV010207420.1:0-12693 GCA_034780495.1 Parotocinclus cesarpintoi
TTTAGGCAGTTATGTCCATTCTTTTTGCAGTACCTCTGAAGCTCCATCAGGTTGGATGGGAGATGTCTGTGCACAGCTATTTTCAGATCTCTTCAGAGATGTTCAATCGGATTCAAGTCTGGGTTCTGGCTGGGCCACTCCAGGACATTCACAGAGTGTTCCTGAAGCCACTCCTTTGAGGTTTCTGAATACTTTCCGGATGCACTTTATATAACATATAGAATGTAAGAAACCGTGAAGAGGAGACCATTTGAAATGCAACCAGAACTAGAGGTTGCAGTTTTTTCGAAACATTACGTGGACATTTGAATCAAAATTGAACAATCAGCCAAAACACTGAAATCATGCACAGATAAAATACCAAACAGTGTTGTACACTGTTCACAAAAATGTGGTGATATTTAATTATGGGAAACTGTAGCATCTCCCCCAAATGATGGTCAAGACTTGACTGATGGTTTTCTTTTTTTATTAAAAATCTCAGCCTTCGTCAATCAATACTACAATCAAGTAAGAGCTAAACAGAAGGCAGGAAAAATGTATTACCTTAGCGCCTCTCTGTTTGCGATAGCCACGTACTACCCTTGGTGCGTATTTTAAAATTAAAGGCCCTTCAAAACAATGCAAAACATACATCATTATACATTCACAAGTACATTATACAAGTAAGACAAATGAAGAAAGTAATAACTTAAAACAATGTTATAGTGCAATATTTCTTTCAACAAAATTAGAAATTGGGTCATTTACAGATACTTCATTTTGACATATTACCCACTATTTGTGAGCATATATATCTTGTTACAACTAAAACTTGCTAGACCTGGTTGTATTTGAAAAATTAGTAATTGTAGCTGTTACAGCAGACTGAGGTGAAGCGTCTGGGTCTTTGAACCAAATTGCAGTGTTACACACAAGAGACTTAAGCCAGAGATAAAGTATAAAAAAAAGTGCAGTTTATTTACAAAAGGTGGGTGTAGTCTGTTGGGTGTCTGGCGAGTGACGGTGATCCCAGTGTGGTGTTACAGGTGAGGCATGCTGATAAGCTCCACAGCCGGTGAGGGAGGATGGCTGTGCTGTAAAAAACATGCTGACAGATTGTCTGTTAGGCTTAAAAAGACTCTGCAGCAGACTTGAAAAAAGTGAAGCAACAGGGAGCAACAACGAAAGGTTGCAAAAATATGAACTAGTTCTTAGAAAAAGCACTATAAGTAGCGAGTGATGCTAAATACTGGTGTATACTTGTTAATGAACCAGCAATCAGTCACACTTCAAGTTACTTAAGTAGTGCTGATTGCATGCTGAGTGCGTGAGTGATTTAGCTGCCGTGGTCTGATGGTGCATATGTTCAGAGGAGGAAACTGACTTGATTTGGGAGACTTGGGGTGGGGTGTATCCTCATGTGCTGGCGAAGCTTGAGGCGGGGCTGAACACACAGACAATCTTGACTAACCCGTTGAACTTGGGTGTGAGTTTCCTGGACTTGGCTCTGAGAAGAACATTCTGGGTTGAGTGCACTGTTGGAAAAAGCTAAGCCAATAGAGGGAGTGTAATGCTCTGGGTAATGTTCTACTACAACATATTGGGCCCATGCATTAATGTAGAAGTTACTTTGTCACATGAACTTTTAATAGGTTTTTGTCAGGTGGATTTAATATTGGGGCTGATTTTATTAATTAGTAAATGTATTTAAATAAACACTAAATATTATTTTTTAGATTACCAGAATGATTTTATTGTAAACATTTTTTAAGTGCTGGAGCAATACAAAGGTCCAGGAATATTTTACATAGTAATTTAATTGTACTTACTCACAACTCAAGTTGAAGCATTTAAAATGTTTTGGTGTTAGAGGGCTATCAATCACAGCAACAGCCTAGGATGGCTAAACTGACTGGACTCTTTATTTAGATAAATGCATCACAACACCATAAATGACAAAAATATTTTTCAACGACCACAAAACGAGTAACTTCCTCAAAATGAGACCTTGGACTATAAAGAATAAATGGCAACCAGGAATTCCAGGTGCTGAATTATAATATTTTCATTAACAGGGCTCAGGGAGGACAGACATACGCTGTGAATCTTTGTCTACTACTAAAGGCTCTGTTCCTGGTCATCCATTTCCTTACTCAGACCATGAAGCTCTAAACGCTGAGCTGTTGCTATGTCCTTCAGCTGCAGGGAAGGGAGACCTGAACCAGGAGAATGATCGTACAGCAGGTATTTATATTTAGCTAAAATGTTTTATTTGTCAGTCCTGACAAATCAGTCTGTTTTCTTTCATTTTATTTTTTTAGGCAGGCTTTCAGAGCTGATAAACATTGTTAATGAGGCTCGTACAGAGGTAAAGGTGGGTCTGCACTGTGCAGAGCGTATGCGCTACACAGCTGCACGCACAGGAATCATGGGTCTGGCCTTGCTACTGCTGGAGCTAGCCATTGCCGCTGTTCCCTGCTTATCGCTTGGAGCCGAACAACCCTTCCCCAAAGCTTCCTTCTACCTGCTGGGGGCGCTGTGCTTTGCTATCCTCCTCTCTGCCTCCCTGCTGTACATCTTTTGTGGAATGGAAGTGAAAGCTCTACAAGGAGCTGAGGACCAGATGAGGCTTACAGTAGGTAGCCTGCAAGAACGTCTGAAGGAGCTCCCCAAGGCTGATGTTCCACAGGCGGTTAACTGAACAGAAATTTTACAAGTGATGTAATCCACTCGTCTTAAATTTGCAGATATTTCCTCGTTTTATACTGTTCAATTTCTAGATTACACCAGACTCAACTGGGCCTTGTTAAATTATTTCCTAAAGTGTGTGTGTTGCCAGTTTGCAGATCTTTCGGACTCCATCTGCCACATCTTAGTCTGTTTACACCTTGCATAAACAAAGATTGAATATACACCGGATTTCCTTTAAATTAAAATGCATCCCCTGTATGACCGGATGAGACTTTCCTGTGTAAGAAGCCGTTTACTTCCTGAAACCTATTGTCACCATGGCTTCCAAGGGGTTATCATCAGTGTTTTAAACACTGCCAAGTAAAGAAACCAAAAGGTAAGGAAACAACTGCTTTGGTGCTTTAAGAGGTTTTGGTTGTAAACTGTAAATTAATCTGTAAGTTGGCTGTAATTTCTTCAGTGGTTATCAGTGCTACTGTCTAGATTAAGTTTTGGACATTAGTAAGAAGTCAGGACTTGTGGGAGAGAATTGCAGATGTAGAACTCAGGTCATTGTTCTGGACTATGGACCAGAAATCTGAACTCCGACACCGCTGGCTCCTGACCACAGTTTCTTGGACCGTAAAACTCTAAATCAGAAGAGGTTGGAGCATTGTGGAAAGTACATATTAAAAAAAACAGCGTTTCTTGCATTTTCTTTGACTTTTATTTCATTGCAGACAGCATGAACCCGAGCTATTGTCTGTGTAAATGACATTTGCCAAGGCCACTGATACAGTCCAATAACATGACAGACCTGGCTTTTGGACTTGTTGGTGATAACTGTCTGGATGATATATTTTTTTTTGCCTTTGGTCTGGGGCACACTGTGATCATTTGACCAAAAAGACGTGGAATCTGAAGGCAATACAGGATTCCACTGTGTAGTGGTCCATCCTAGATGCCTCTGAGCTTAGAGAAGTCAATTGTTTTGTACAGTAAAGTGGCTTTTGTGAATGCAACTCAGTCCCTTGCCCATGTGGTTATTTCAACTATTGCTCATTGACGGTTCTTGATGCATTGCTGTCTCAGGAATCGACAATCATATGTGTTCAGCTATCATAATCATAATGTTAAGCTAATCATATGTGTTCAGCTATTATAATAATAATGTTAAGCTAATCATATGTGTTCAGCTATTATAATAATAATTTTCAGCTGATCATATGTGTTCAGCTATCATAATCATAATGTTCAGCTGATCATATGTGTTCAGCTATCATAATCATAATGTTCTTTAGCCTTTTCTTTTGATCATTTAATGATATTATACACTATAGAGGAAAATGTATGCAAATCTCTTTCTTTGAGGAACATTGATTTGAAACATTTCATGCTTGTGTTGACAAACTGGAGATCTTTTGTCATCAAAATAAAAGCCACACACTTTTCCAAATCATGATCACATGTTCACCTGTTGACAGCACCTGTTTCAAAACACATAATTATAAATAGCGCTAAATTGCCCCATCCCAACTTGTTTTCGGAATGCTTTGCAGGCCTCAAATGCAGAAATGGATGTTTAATACCAAATAAAAATTAAGTTGACCAGACAAATATTTCAGGTTCATACTGTCTATAATGAAACAAAAGTCAAAGTAAATGGAAGAAAAAAGTATACATTTTCCATATTGTCCCAATTTTTTTTTTCTGATTTGGGGTTATAAAATGCAATGGATAAGGTGGTCTGCTGTAACTGTAATTCTTTCACATTTGGCAGACATTCAGCTTCAGTTGTGGGACAGTGTAGCTAAAGATCTTAAGAAAAATGTTCCACCTTAATGATTGGAATAGAGATACAATAACTGTGGTATCTTCCTTAAAATGTCTAAGTGTTATATTACAGCCCTTCCCAGCTTTCTGGCCTCAGAAAAACAGTGGTATAAGTATCTGGTTTCAGTGATTAGTTTTTTTTTTCTCGTTTTTCATGTGGTAAAGTGATTTCCGAAGGCATGCTAATGCAAATGCATGCTAATGCAAGGTCTAAACTAGCTCTTGTATGCATAGCACTGGGTCATGGCTCACAGCCTTGCTCCGTTAAATATGAAGAACAATCACCATGAAGACTGAACGAAAGCTTTATTCATAAAAAAATCATAACATTTTTACCAGTATAAAATATAAATGTTATTGATAGTTTGTGATTATTTATTACTAGTCAAAGGTTTTAGAACACCCAATTGTTTGTAGGTTTTTTTATGTTAAACCCAGGACTTTTCAGCGAATAAACAAATGATACAAAAGGTAACTGGAAAAAAAGATTAGATTAGAATACAAGTCACTGAGAAATAATACATTTTAGAATCTGCTATCAAACCCTTTGTATCAATGCAGCGTTTGTTACAATAAACCGTGTAACCACACCCTTTACAACTATAATTGGCAATACTGCACAAAATTGCTATTGTTATGGGGGAAAAAGTAGTTCTGAACCAATAGGGCTGCCACAACATTTAGCAGCTCCACGCAATACTTTTTGGTCTAACCCTAGTTGGTGAGTAGCTCATCCTACAGCAAGACAGTGATGTTTGTCAGAACTACCTTGTAACACAATAACAAGATATTATGTTTAAAATCATAGAATGACCAGGGCAGTTTCGAAATTGAGCCTATTTGGGATGAACTGGGCAAAAATAAAAGCATAGCAAACTACGTGTAACACATTTACAGGAACTCCTGCAACAGTGTTGGGAAGAATTTAACAAATAAGATTTGTTTTCCAGAACACCTCAATAGAAAAATTGATTCGGTTTTACTAAACAAAATAATGATGCGATGCCTTTGTCGCCGATAGTTGTGTAATGCTTTTTTTCCTAATGTGCATAGTGACATTATGCTATGGAAATAGAAGTATAAACTGGATGAAAATAGTGGGATTTTAAATCTTTTGTCTTATAAGTACATGGTAGTGTACATCAGTACTTCACCCTCACATTTCAGTTGGCTATGAAGTTATATATGGTTGTATACTTGTTAATGCACTCCAGTCTATGTGAAACACTCTTTTCAATCACTTCTTTAATTAGCGACCTGATAGAGGAGACAGGCAAGTAAAATGTTATTTGTAATCATAATCATTCCAACATGGTTACATTAGGAGTGACTCATTACTGTGGCCATGGTATTAGTTAACATACTGCAATAGAAGAGTGGACCAGGATACATAACTCCTTAATTACAACATGGTCAACTCACTTCATGTGGGCTTGCAACAACCAAACAATAGTTTAAATAATTTAACTTGCAACATTATCTAGTAGTATGAAGTCTTGTTTTGGTATTGTGAATTGTTACTAATGGAGAAAAACTGCTCACTTTAGGCTGGTAAAATGTTCTTTTTAACCATGCAGGGCAATCAGGTCCAAAAACCACGTTGCTCCGTTCATTGTACTCTTTCTTTCATGTGACCTACTTTCTATGAATTAATCTTTGTATTGGTTTTACACAGAAAACACCTTTTAATTTATTGAAATGTAGAACTGATTTTCTACTATTATGTAGAAGGTTCTTTAGTAAGGAACTATCATTACTTTGTGTTTACACTTGAAATATAAAGATTATAAATGATATATACTAAAAGGTTTTATTTTCTGTACTGGCACAAACACAAGTAAGCATGATAGTGGTTTATTTTACCTTGAGCGCATCCAGTTGTACTCACTTGGTCACTGTTTCAGTTGTCACATCATATTAACTGCACTAGAATAAAGAAATAAATTATATTACTAATGATAACTGATGTTTGTCTTTGAAGGATTATTTTCTTGATTATTTACATATGACAGTCAATTGGTGACAAACAATAACTATCTGATCATGCCACATCACAGCTCCAGAGACTCGTATTTGACTTCCTCTCCCTAGTTGCTGCCTTTCTGTAGTTTACATTGTCTCTCCTTGTCTGTCTGGCACCTCCCATGGAGCAGAACTAAATTAAGCAGGGTGTGAAACGTAAAGAAGTAAATAGACCTGAATGAAATGGCTGTAATGTCACAATCACACCACACGGCGGCAGGATTAGTTTGTTTCTGAGTTCTGTTCTATGGGTTCGGCCCATGAGGAGTTTTAAATAAGCATATATTACATGCTGAACAATACTTTAAACTGTTGTCTTACAACTGCCTTCTTTTTTTTTTAGTGCGACGAGTACAATCCACTAACATGCAACATCCAGGACATCCGTGATAGTTTTTCTTTTGTATATTAGAGAAAAGTCAGTAACATGAATTATATCCACAGTCCAGCACTTTTGCAGAATATGAAAATGGTCTTCCTGAAGGGACATTAATAACTTTTTAAAGCCTAGTCCTGAACTAAAATAATAAATAAAAAAAAATATCACATATCTACATAGTAGAATTATTGGCACTACTGGATAAATGAATTATTTAAAAAATCAATCCCACATTCGAATATATATCAGAAATCTTAACTTTGAGTACATCAATGTAAAGAAAATGTTTAGGATTAAATGTACACTGCTCATAAATATTAGGGGATTTTTCATTATGCGATCATTTATTTTGAAATATCCCCTAATTTTTGTGAGCAATATATATTTAGTCCTGACTCAAAATCTGTTGTTAAACATACAATGCTCACGAAAATTAGCAGATATTTCAAAATGAATATGAAGTGGATCCCACAAAAACTCTGTGAACCCTTTAGACTTTTCTATATTTCTGCATACATTTGACCTAAAACATCAGATTTTCACACAAGTCCTGAAAGTGGAGAACGCAATTAAACAAATGAGACAAAAGGATCCAATATTACATATTTGTGAGTGGCAAAAGTGTGAGCCTTTCAGTATCTATCTAGCTTCTTGAATTTCCTCCATTTTTACACAGTCTGACTGTGGATTGTTGGAGTCCAAACTCTTTAGACATGGTTTTGTAACCTTTTCCAGGCTGATGAGCATCAACAAGTCTTTTCCTCATAAATCTCACTTTCACAAATGTGATGAAAATTTCACCTTCAAATTAACAGCAAATCCTAGAGGTTCACTTACTTTTGCCACTCACAAATATGTAATATTGGATTATTTTCCTCAATAAATAAAAGACTAAATATAATCTTTTTGTTTCATTTGTTTAACTGGGTTCTATTCTTCTACTTTTAGGACTTGTGTGAAAATCTGATGATGATTTAGGTCATATTTCTGCAGAAATACAGAAAATTCTAAAGGGTTAATAAACGTTTGAGCACCAGTGTAGGTGACCATACACCTTACTGAACAGTCAATGTGTACCACTCTCGTCCAGTTTAACATGCCTCATAAATATGTCATTTGCTACTCAATCACAATATTTGAGTTTGCATCTAATTGGTGTAATCGCACAACTTTCTTTGACTTTTCATTTGCGTTTCTGATGATCTTGCGATTAAAAAAAAAACGTATTTAGTGTATTTAGGTGGTGAACCTTTAGTACTTCAGTGGTGATAATTATCTGATCATTTACTTTTGTGATTGTTGTAATTAGTTGTACTGCAATAGTTGCACTACTGATATACTGTACATTTGAACCACGTACATGCATTACATATCTTATTTGAGTAGAAATAGTATTTTCTGTTAGACAGATTTTCTGTATCTGTACCTCTACACTGTACCTTGTTGTTACATGCTGTGTAAGATCAGATGAATAATTAATTTTAATCCTTCATCCGATGCTGACGTCTTTGGTTCGACGCCCTATTTTCGAGCCAACCATGACAACGAAGTCTGAAAAAAAAACAACTAACATACTGGCATATTACTGGCATGCCATCGCTGTATTAAAAATGTCCTATTGAAAGATTTTCTGATCAGATGTAGTCATGTTATGGCCTGTTTCACTGAGGCAGAAAGGGTGACAAATCTGTCAGTAGTTTTATGTCTATCAAGTGCTGTCTAATGCAAGCTTGGTCAAATGACATGTTTTGGAAACTAAATGTTCTAAATGAAAATAATTTTACAGACCTCTGCAGGGCATCACATAACACGTCTGTCAATTGTAATGGTTACATATTAAATTATACTGGAAAAATGATCTAAAACATGCAGAAGTCTGTGCCATATTTAAGTTTGTTCCCTGTAAACACTGTATTAACGTCTTGTCTTTTAGTGCCATTTCACCAGACTGCTTGTACCTGATAAAATGCTTGGTTTGCAACTGACGTCCATACCACTATTTGTTTGGCTAAAGGTTATGAAAAGGTTTTAAAAGACGTCCCACTAATGACAATTACCAGAAGTAAAGTCTTAATTAGCTGTATTCCCACGCTACGTGACAGTTGTGGTGTGTCCCCACATGCTGGAACAAGAAGGTTATTTGAAACCACTGTGAGATGAGTGGGGTTCGGGTGTATGTGGGTCCAGAGCCGCGCCCTGCAGTGAAGTGTCCCGGTGTGGTTTGTTTATATGCACTACATCACCGTGTAGTTTGGGACACGGCCCTGTCCTGCCCTTGGGTGCGGCTCACTTCTGTTATTCAGTGGGATTTTTTTTACACTTTTAAACCTGAACCAAGCCCAGACCTGCCCTTCCAGAAACGTAGTTCCGTGGGAAAGGGAAGTTTCCGATGTATCATTGTCTTGTATATTAAATTGGTCTAACGTTAAACCATTAGAACACCAATAAAATCGCCTTAATTACCTATAGCTGTCAAATAGGTAAGTATGTTTTACCGTAGTCGTGTTTACCGTTACCGTGTACTAAACGTTTAGGCTGTGTTATTGTGTCTAGCTGCTTTCAAATCAAAGTTTTAAATCCTTCAGACAGACGGCTTGTGTGTGGCGTCGAAGGGCGTGTATTACCTCAGGGAGGGAACAGGTAAGCTTTAGCTGCTTAGTCAGTCAGGAGGAGCATCGGGAAAACCCTTCCGTCAGCCATCGTTAGTCTTCTTCTTGACGAGACTTTAGTGTGTTCGCTGCAAAATGAACATATACCCCTTCAAATCAGCTCTACCGTTTCGGGAGATCGGAGAAACCTCTCTGGCCGTGCCCTCGGACGGAGCTTCTTACTCGGGTCAGCGGCGCGTGAGGGAGCAGGTATCGACCATGAGAAGGGGCAAGTCTAAGTTGAGCATGAGAGGATCAGCAGGAACCATCTCCCCAACAAGTAAGACGATCATGACAAACAAATATGGCTTTAATGGAAATGATGGAACCTATCCACATACAACAGAGATTCACTACTGGGTTCGTTTTAATATAAGCGCTGAACCGCGTGACATTGTTATTCAGAAACATAAGATAGCCTACAATAACCCAAATTCATTACTTTGTCAATTCTAAAAACTACGGCATTAGGAACTGTTTAGTTTTCTGGACCACACGTGGTTCAAAGCTAAACAACGTTCCGTAACCTCAAGTAACCCTAACCTAAAGTGACTTATCAGTAGTGACGCAGCACTGTAGACCAATTCTGATAAAAAAAAAAAAACACACCTTGTAATTTCCTACCTTGTTTTATGCAGATAAAAAATATGAAAATGCCTTTCACATATGCATAGTCGGCCAAACTAGAGGTACTAACACAAACGTGTATAGGCTATACAACAAGGTGTACTTTTTTCACCTTTCCTCGTGCTAGATCATTAAAGCAAACGCGCTCCAAAAGAATCACACAAGATTGCGTGATTCGTTTATATTCTTGTAAGACTATACTCCTGTATTTTCTTATTGATTCTATAAAACTCTCAGAATTATGGCCAATTGCTTGTTTGATATTAAACGTTATTTTCTATGGTTTTTCAATACTGAGCAACATGCATATTTAACTATTCATACTGACTACTCGTCAGAGCTCAGGCATCTTTAGGAGAATATTTTCTCCTGCTATTGTAACACTTTATATGAGTAACAAGACTGCACATAATTAGCAAATGCATATTGGCATATTGCAATGATTTATTAAAAATGCAATAAACACACTTTAATAAATAATTCTTTAGGTAACAGGACAGTGAGCTGAGACTGACCTTCTCAGACACAACTACAGTATCATCAAATATATATAGAAAAGATAAGCGAGAACTAAATTTTGATCTTGCCGTGGTCTTCAGCAGATTAAGATGATACGTTGCATTCCATAATTTCCAGAAGTGAGACTATCATAGGGTAAAAGTGTGAAAACCTGGGGATATGACTAAATATGCTTGTGATGAATTTCTTATACAAATATATAGATTTTTGTATATATACTTTTATTTCATAGTGAAGTGCAAGTTAGAGATCAGAGAAGGCTAACAGGTACTCTTTTCAGTGTTCTGGGTAGCTTTTATTAACGTTTTAAGTTGTAAAACGAATTATATACTAAAATTATAAACCTTCCATTAGGAATTGCATAAATGTGGAGGACACTTTGTTCAATAATGTTTTTCAACAGTTAATTATATCAATTATCCATAAGCGTAATGTCCCCAGGGGTGGAAATGGCATGCATTCAGTAAAATGGCTCATATATTAAAACACTAACAAGTAAATTAAGTTTATTTGCTGAATTAGTTGGCAAATATCTGAATTAAAATAAAAAGTTTAAATATGCATAATTTATGACAGTCTAAAAACAGCTCTCTTAACCTTTTAACCGAGAACTGTAGAACAAATAACTTTTCTTCTACAGGCAACAGTACTCTTTAGAATTAGTGGTGTGTTGGAAAATCCTTATTTACTAGCACATTCAAACAGAGAAAATGAAGAACTCCTTAGTAATATTTTCATATTGTTATGAATTATTTAATCTTTGCTGGCATTATTTTGGAGGTATGTTTGGAACTTTTATTTAATGGTTAGATCGAACATTAGACCATGATTCCCTTTAAGCAAACATTATTGACCTTGTAATAACATATGTGCAGCTAATAAATGTAATTCATAATTCTGGTTTAAAATAAGTGCTGTATTAAGTACTGTAGATTTTACAAAGCATTTGATGATAGTGCCTTTTTGCTAATAAAAAACTTCCATAAAACAAAAGTTAATGAAGTATGCAGTCTGACACTGTTTTAACACGTACTGTTATAACACTGCATTACATGAGTCATAACCTGGCCATCTTGTACATCTTTTACAATTTTGTTTAAAGATTTTCGGAAGCGTTAGACATTTTAATAGACAAATACAGTTATTATTATAAATTATTATATTATATTATATTATATTATATTATATTATATTATATTATATTATATTATATTATATATGTATAATATAATAATTATAAAACAAAATATGGTTTGAATTAGGTCGTTCTAACATATATCAAATCTACAAAATTACAAAAATCTGAAATTAGTTTAGTATTAGTATTGGCAGCTACATGAACACAACAATAACACTGTGAACTAAAAATTAAAAACACAAGGTAGAATCATTCTGGTAATCATAAAGTTTTTAATAAATAATAGTAAGGTATAAAGGTTGAACCCATATTGCTAATGTTTTTGCAAATTTAGATAGTTAGTGCATATAATCTACAGTATTTCTAGTCTAACAATTTACAGGCTTAATTTTTTACTCTCAGTGGTGAGGTAAATGATATGATAAGGAACTAGACCTGATGAACCCAGTGTGCTTATTGCACATGATTCAGTATGGAAGCTCTCAATATGGTGGCCATGTACCAGCCATAGCCTAAAACATAGGCTCCCTCAGCGATTACTTAATGCGGCATTCAGATATGTAATTTTCCCTATTATTTCTGAAATAACAGGGTGTCATGTTTGTGACTTTTGACTTACCCTGTATATTGTGTGCTTATTATACATGCATATGCGCAAATGTTTCTATTAAGTTCGAACGATGTTTACAAAACTACAAGGTTTGTCTGATGCATCCAATTTCTGCATTTTTGAGTACCTCTATAATCTAGAGACTAGAGAATCTGCTAGGGTTATAATTAGAGTTCGGGAAAGAAATGTAATGATTACACTGGTCAACAAATTTTCAAAAGTTGTTTGTTTCTGAAATGAAATGAGTCATTCCCTAATGATTTTT
>JAUZSV010207524.1:0-12693 GCA_034780495.1 Parotocinclus cesarpintoi
TTTAGGACGGTGTAATATTGTGAAGCTGCTTTGAGACGATGCTACGTTGTAAAAGGCGCTATAGAAATAAACTTGAACTTGAACTTTCATGGGAGAAACAGGAACACATTTGGAAAAGCCTAGACAGGTGTAAAGTGTTGGAGCTTAATCGATTTGTTACTGGTTCTGTACAACTTGTAGAAAACTTGTGTTGTATTATGGATTTTCCTAAAGTCTCTGACTGGGATTTCTTGCGTTTTGTTGTTCAGGAGTGTGACTCTGATATTTTAGCTGAATTTAAAAGTGGCTAAGCAAACGAAACACCTTGCTTACACAGATCTTTGCATTTCTCTGGATCTTAATGTGCATTTGCATGCAGAGCCAAACAATAGGATTCTTCTGTAAGCACACGCCAAGGACTCCCTTGTGATGTGTGTGTGTGTGTGTGTGTGTGTGTGACATTAATGAATCACCCTGTGGTAGCTTTGAAAGGACAATGAGAGCCTGCTGTGGCTGTAATGGAGTTGTGTTTCGCTTAACCACACACACGAGCACACACACGCACAAACAGGCACACACACACACACACACAGATTTCTTGCCCTTGACTTTCACATTTAAAGAATTCTCTCCAGTCACTTTTCATCCTTGACCTTTAAATGAATAAATGGACGATTATTCAGAATTATTTCTTTTTTTTTTTTATTTGTCTCTCCTTGCCTTCAGTCATAACAAATGGATTTATTTATTTACTGCCACTTCTTGCCTTTTTCCTTTTCTGTTTTCTCATTTTTATCGCTGATGGGCAGTCTGGAGACTTTCAAACACATTTTTATTTGTCTCACATTTTGTTCATGACGTTTAATGGTGATTTTAACTGGATTAATTGTGTTTTTAACATTTAAATACGTTTAATGTTTGTGCTCTATATAAGTATATAGTTCTTACTTTTTAGGTAGAGTTTTGTCTTGAATTTTTAGTGGATGTTTTATGAGAATAACGTATTAATGTATTTATTTTCCCTTTTTAGTGACTGGGTATTTGAATTATGACTTACTAATACACTTACTTACTAATTTTACCTTAAAACATAGTTTTTTTTTACCTGCTTTATCAGGAGTAATATTTTTTTATACCCTTAGGCCAGACTTTTTTAATTGCTTGTTCCTCGGATGTCTCTACTTAAGAATCTACTAAGGAGGGCGGAAAAAATAAAAATAAATCTTTATTTTTCAGTACTTTTCAATTTCTCAAGGAATATGTGAAATCAATACAAGGAAGGAGGAAAAAATAAAAATACATTTTTATTTAAAAATAAAATTCATTTAACCTACAATTAAATTAAAGTGAATCTGGAAAAAAATTAAATGAACATAAGAAAACCGTTGGCTCTCCACCGGAGGAAAAAGCTAAAAAAAAAGAAGTATATATATATTTATATATATATAATTTATTTTTATTTTTTTTTTCAACCATTGGTGCTGCAGCGGATTCGAGAAATACCAAAAAAATTATTATTATTATTTTGTATATGATCGGCGGCGGATCGGTGAAACAAGCAATAAAAAAAGTCTGGCCTTATTTAAAACTCACTATACTCAAATGCCCAACAGGTATAATCCTTGTAACAACTATTAAACCTGGGGTCTCTCAGACTGCAAATAATATTGAGCGATCTGGATCCACTCCAAACGTCACCACTGTTGACACCCTGTTGGACCTTGTTAGGTAATCGGTCACTCACATTACAACAATAGTTCAACCTTCTGGGCTGTGTAAAGACAAAAAAATAACAATAAATTGTTTTGATGATTCCAACAGGAACATGTTTCCAGAGAATCTTGTTCAAGCATGTTTTCAACAGGTAACCGACTGCATACATTTGTACCTGAATGAATGATAATTTTATCAGAAACAAAACAATGCATTTTAACCATGAATATCTCTCAATCAGTACAAAACTCAGCGTAAAGAGCTAGAACCACCCATTATCGACAACAACAACACAGATGTAAATACAACAACTTTTCCACCTTTTACCACCATAATGGCAACTGTTGCACAGGTAAAGACGTGTGAAGCATTTTCTCAAAACATGATTCCATCAGCTTCTTTACTAATGTAATAAATGTTTCAATGAAACATGGGAAAAGCATTCTATATGCACTGTTTTTCTGCCTTTTTATCAGAACTTAACCAAGGATTACACTATAGTGGGCTCGTACTCAAATGGAATCAACGTGCTTGGTCTCATTGTGTTTTGTGTTGCATTTGGCCTGGTTATCGGAAAAATGGGAGAGCGGGGACGTATCTTGTTGGAATTCTTTGATGCTCTGAATGAAGCCACGATGAAACTAGTCCAAATCATCATGTGGTTAGTATTTTCACTTCAGTACTAAATTAAACAGCAGTGTCAGGCACAAGTGTTTAAATAACCTAGTACTTTTCATAGAATGCCCGTTCCTACTAAATAACAGTATTAAATATCAAATATTTTTAAAACATTATTTAGGCCTTATCTCTAGTTGTTTGTTCGTTTCATATACACAGTACTGTACATACACTCACCAGACACTTTATTAGGTACACCTTGCTAGTACTAGGTTGGACCTTAGGAGATGCCTTAATTCTCTGTAGCATAAAATGAAATTACATTCTTTATATCATGGTCTATGCTGACATAATAACATCCCGCAATTGCTGCAGATTTGTCAGCTGCGTTTCCATCTATTATGGCACATCCCAAAGGTGCTCTATTGGGAAATATTGAGATCTGGTGACTGTAGAGGCCATCTGTGTGCAACGAGCGCATTATCATGTTTAAGAACTCAGCTTGATATTATTTGAGTTGACATGGCCCATTACCCTGCTAAGAGTAGATATCAGGAGATGGTACACTGTGATCATAAAGGGATTTACGTAGTCAGCAACACGAGGTGTTTAAATGATGCTGAGTTGGTACCAAGGGTCCCAAAGTGTGGGAAAAAATATTCCCTACAGTATTACACCAGCAACAACAGCTTGAACGTTAATACAAGTCAAGATGGATCCATGCTCTTACGTTGTTCGCACCAGATGCTGACCTTTCTATCCAAATTTTGCAGCAGAATTTGAGACTCATAAGACAATCATATATTATCCAATTTTGGTGAGCCTGAAAAAGTTGTAACCCCAGTTGCCTGTTCTTAGAAGCACTCCTTATGGTTTTCTGCTGTGGCCTATCTGGTTCAACGTTCAACATGTTGTACATTCAGAGATGCTCACTGGATATTATCTCTTTTTTACCATTCTGTGTAAACTCTCGAGATGGCTGTGTGTAAAAAAGATTAACAGTTTCCAAAATATAAAGACCAGTCTGTCTATCTCCAACAACCATGCCCCTTTGGAGTCACTTAAATCACCTTGCTTGCCCATTTTCATGCTCGACTTTGACCGTGACCATTTCTAAATACCAATATGTATTACTGCCATGTGATTGAATTTTGTGTTAAAGATTAGTTAAACCAAATAAAGAGGTCTGTGATTGTATACATATGTGTGTATGTAGCTAAAACACGACTGTTATTTTGCAGTTACATGCCAGTGGGCATCCTGTTCCTAATTGCTGCTAAGATCATTGAGGTAGAAGACTGGGAGATCTTCAGGAAAATGGGCCTGTACATGGTTACAGTGCTTAGTGGGTGAGCCGTTTCTAATATTTGCACATGCTTCTGTTGATGTCCAATGAAGTGCCACTGAAGACTAAGGATTTACTACTGCAGACATGGTAGCATTTTCCTCCCTGATACAGTATTATATTGGCTGGTCCTGTCCCTGACCAGATAAGAACCAAGGACTTTTAAAATTGCTCAACCTGCAATAAGACCTTTCGTGGATGTTTAATCCCCTAAATTTCCAGTGACATGAATGATGTTGCTGAACGGCTCGTGAGGAGATTCTGTAGGTGCAGCTAATTGAAGTGGAAAAGAAACGGGCTGGAAAACTGCTACCGCTGAGTCATACTGAGAACATTCAGACCCTCACATGGCTGGACAGGAGATAAATAAAGAGTTATCATGCCCTTGTATAAATTGCTGGCTGTGCTAAAAGTGAAGCCTTATCTCCATTCAAGTGTCGTATAACATGCTTCTTAATGTTCCCTTGCTTCCATTTACGCACACTTTTTGTGCTCGTCATACGCTATTTTGCAATTCTCTGCACATTGTGCTTTTTAAAAACTGCATATCAGCACAAAACCAATCATGAACTAACCATTAAATATGGCACTATATTACAAAGTGTGCTGTTAAAGCCTCCTTCCTATTCAAAAGTATTACAACTTGCTTTAACTTCCATTAAGCTCTCCTTAATTACCCTTTAACAGAGCATTATCCTTTGCTTGTTGTAAAGTATTTATTGTGCATGTTGTATTCCCTCTCTACCTCCACAGGCTTGCCATCCACGCCATTATTTTTCTACCCCTGATTTACTTTGTCTTAGTACGGAAGAATCCATTCACATTTACTCTGGGGATGATGCAAGCTTTGGTGACAGCTCTCATGATCTCCTCAAGGTAAGCTTTATTGTCTTGTGTTGTTCTAAGACTCTGTCTGGACCGTGGGCAATGTAATGGCTAGTCATATGAATGGGCCCAGTGATTAAGTCTATGAGATATGACACCCATGTGTTCACCCATTGTTCAAGGACAGACTTGTTGTGGTATCCTTTCTTCAAATTCTTGTAAAATCTTGTCAAGATGGCTCATAGAGGTGGATAATAAACAAAAACATACTGCTTTCTCAAGGCCTTTCATAGAGGACTTACTGAATGTTGTATATTTTTTGATAACATACTTTAAGGTACATGAAATAACAACAATATATACATTTCTGTAGTAAATAGGGTAGCATATGAATGTTAAGCATTACTGAAACATTACTTTTTCATGAGTACATGGTTTGTGACTCTCAATTACTTTTTTTAATCCTATAATGCTCTACAGTGCCCCTTTGTTCGTCTTTCCCCCATACTATTAGTAGACTAATGCTGCCTTCAAGTCTATTTGTATTTCTATAAGTGTATTTTTGGAGGTCATAATTAAGACATGATCTGCATAGTTTACAATGAAGTAGTTTTGGTGGGGTGGTGAAAATGGATACCATAAGAAAATATTACTTCAGTTTTGTATAGCCAAAAACTGTATTATGCCAATGATTAGATTCATTGAATCACATAGGTAAGAATATATATATTATTTTCACGAAATTGCGTAGTCATTTAAAAAAGTATTTAACCTGCAAGTGTTTAAGTGTTGTTGATTAACAACAGATGCACAACCAGTTTAAAGTACAAGCAATATACTGTCAGTCTCTATGACGTTTTGTTACTGATACACCCCCAACTCATTTTAAATGCTAAGGTCCCCACTAGTAAAGACATTGCAGTGGTGACGTGTGCTCGTCTCATAAATATGATATTTCCAACACAACTTGAAGGCAGCATAAATCCCTGTGTTTTATTTCTCAGCAAAATTATTTGGTACTTTGAAGTAAGTGCCATCTGTTGATTTATGTGATCTGAACACTGCTAAACATTATGTTGGTGACAATATACTCATAGCTACTTCACCTCTGTTAGCTTACTCTCACAGCATGTGAGACATGCTAGTAAAACTAATGTCAAAATGTCAAAAACTAAGAGTGAGCATTGATTTAGGTGAATACTGAATGGTGGGCATGTTTTGGTGAAGAAGTGTGTCATAAATCTCATTAAAGTTTGCAAGAAATACTTTTTGGGAAAACGAAAAAGTAGCCGCTATAACCTATTCTTTAAATATGCCTTCCTTTAGTTCTGCAACCTTACCAGTCACCTTCCGATGTGCAGAGGAAAATAATAAGATCGACAAGCGGATTACACGATTCGTCCTTCCAGTGGGTGCCACCATCAACATGGATGGTACAGCACTTTATGAGGCAGTGGCCGCCCTATTTATTGCCCAACTTAACGGCCTTGTCCTTGATGTGGGGCAAATAGTGACAGTTAGGTAAGTGTATAATCGACTGGAGTTGCAGCTGGAATTTTCACATTAGCATTTCACCCTACGAGGATTACCTAAACACTGTTTACCACATCTGTAGCGTTATGGAGGTAACACATACCATAATTTCAACACAGCAAGTACTTGAACATAGAACATAGAAAAAACAATGGAGTGTTTATCTTGATGATGTTTACAAACAGCTTTAGTGCAACAGTCTTTTTTGAGATACACATTGATTTGTAATTGTATTAATGGCACCTCTGCAGCATCACAGCAACAGTAGCCAGCATCGGAGCAGCGGGAGTCCCAAATGCCGGCCTGGTCACCATGGTGATAGTGCTGACAGCAGTGGGTCTTCCTGCTAGTGATGTCACCCTTATTGTGGCTGTGGACTGGCTCATGTAAGTAACTGGATTACCAACTACGCAATGTGCAGATACATTTTTAGAAATACATTTACATTAAAGGTATTTAGTTACTTACAATTGATACAGTGTTACAATATAAGCAATGGTGAATTAAGGGCCTTGCTTAAGGACCCAACTGTGGCAGCTTGGCAGAGGTGGGATTTGAACCCTGGACCATCCAGAGTCCAGAGTTTTCAAGAACATTACATTATACAATATTTATTAAGTAGTCTTACTCAAATCAGTTTGATTTCACCTTCAGTATGTTTCCTCAGCACTGAAATATCTTATTGAATGAAAGAAATGGAAAATGTAATGAAACCCAGTAAAAAAAGAAGTGTATTGGATGTTATCTCATTAGGATTTACACTGTTTACAAAAAATTGGGGATATTTCAGCTGTGGTCATGGTAGAAATTTGAAGTTTGCATTTGAAAATATGTTTTACTAAACAGTCAAAGACAAAGTTAAGACTAGTACTATTTAGACATATAACATAAGGTTATATCCATATATATATCCAAGTTCATCTCAAGACTATATATATATATATATGCTGCCCTCCATGGATGTATTTATACAACACATAAGGGACTGATGTTGGTTTTAAGTGATCATAATGGAGCTAAGCAGTTTTATGTATTTGGTGGAAAATCATTAGTGAAAACAATTGAACAATGAATCATGGTTAACCAAAAATTAAATAAAGAATGTGTTTTTAAATGTATTCATAGGCATCCCTTCATGTTTAATATTGATATAGAAAGATTGGCATGTATGTAATTCAGTGTGGATATTCCCTCTAAATGTGCACAATGATAACTTTTTAAGAGTGTTTGTGAAACTCTCATACTTTTGTCCTCATTGTGTGCTTCAGTGATCGTTTTCGCACTATGGTCAATGTGCTGGGAGATGCCTATGGGGCTGGAATTGTCCAGAAGCTTTCAAAGAAAGAATTGGAGAAGGTGGACCTAATTTCTGATGTGGATGTTGGCAATCCATTCGTCCTGGAAACCACTCTTGACGATGAAGATTGTGAAAAGAAATCGTACGTTAACGGGGGCTTTACTGTGGACAAGAGTGATGCGATTTCCTTCACAGAGACGTCACAGTTTTAGTTGCAATTAATGGAAGATTCAAATAAATTACCTCTGAAAAAAAAAATTAAGAGGGGCAAAAAATGAAATCAGTGCCATTACAAGATGGGGAAGGCTAATTCCAGAGGACAAGTTCAAACACAGACATTATCAATAGCTGCCATTACTGTTCTCCCTCCATATTTTCATATTACTGTGCTCAATCTACTACTTCTCTGTGCCAAGTGATTCATGGACGTGAGGAACATGCTGTGAGTGCTTCCAATATCTGTTGTCTTGTTGCCAAGAGATATGCAAAGGCACTTTTACGCATTTTTAATGGTTTCTTACTTCATTGGTTAGGAAGATGCTCCAAAGTGTGTGAAGGAGTGTGTTAAATGTGTGTGATTTTGTATGTATCTTGACATTAATTAGACATTATGATGTCACATAAGCAGAACTGTGTATGTACTGTATATTTTGCATCTATGTGCATGTCCTAAATCCACATATAAACAGAAGATGACATGAAAGCAATATAGTATTGTCAAGCCTTGTAATTTGCATTCACAAGGTTATTTCGAAGCCTTGCTCTAATCATGTCGTTTCTGACCAATTGCTGTTAACAGCCAAATATCTGTGAGCTTTCAGCATCTTACATTTGTAACTCGTGCCAAAAGGAAGGTTTTGGTAAGACATAATATTTAGTATTGCATGAAGCAATATGATAAACTCTTATAATAATGGCCTTTAAATAATGAATGAATCCTGGATACTCATTTTTTTATTTCTCCTAATAGTCATTTCAAGTGCAGTAGGTTTCTTGCCTTTCTGCCTGACAGTGCCATCTATCTGGGAATATAAAGGCCGATGGATTCCTCCTTCTATGCATTCAAAGCATGCTATAGCCATGGACCACTGTGGAGTTTCTTAGAATCTCAATGGGAGGAGGATGTCGATTAAATAACCTGTATGAATATTTGAAGTTGTAGAAACACACCATACATGCTATTTGCACAGGTGCTTAGAAACGGCAAAGTGTTATTTAATATTTCCTTCAGTGTGACTACAGATGGTGTAGTTCTGTATTAATCAGTGCCAATCAAATTTACTTTTCTATAACAATATGCATATGAGAAATATGTGCATTAGACTGGAAAAAGTAAAGGAGAGAATTTTTCTGATGACTGACATTAAACATTATGAACCAGAATTTACATTGTATAGGCTGTTCAAAGCACATTTTGTCAGTGTCAATTACAGTCAATTAGCTTACAGTATAATGTAACACTTAATGTAACTATGAATAAAAAACAATACATCTGAGTGCATGGCTTTTGATTCTGTGATTGTGTAGTCAGCTTTTACGTATTAATTTTGACAGTCAGCAATACACTTTCTTTTTTTTTGTTTTAGTGAACTACATTTGTCTGCATTTTGCACTGCAATGTAAAAATAGACCATTTGTTTGATATTCTGTTCTCTGATTGATGACATTAATTAAAATAATTGACATTATTACAAAACTACATTTTTAGGTACGCATCACAAAGTCGGAATGTTTATTTGTTAAACAAAAACTGGCTGATGTCATATATGTAATTTGTTTATTTTATAAAAAAGTGTAATACTACTACTACTAATAATAATGATAATGATAATAATTCTAATAATAAGAATACAAGAATAAGAGAGGGTATGTGTCCTCTAATGTGGTGGATCTATAGTACTGGTTAAAAAAGATTTTGTACCAAAAAAATAGCTGTTTCCTATACTTTTGCATGCTGAAGCCAAATTCATTTTCAGAATATAGAAAGAATCTCCAGCGTTTACCATGCACTGACTTAATTAATATCAATATTGACCACCACATATTGATATTTTGATTGATGTTTGAGACTTTAACAGAGGTCAAATCTTTTACCCTGTAATGAGCGCAGCACCAGCCAAATGTTGCAGAGCATTCGGTATGTTCAAGCTTATGCCACAAGTATTTACTCAAACATTTTGTTTGATAAACATTTCTGCAGTGTTTTGTAGATCATTCCAACTGTTCCATCTGGCAATGTAATATACAGGACAAACAGGTAACCTAACAAACAGGTAATCCTAATAATAAGGAAATAAGCTTATCAGACCAGTCGTATATGCAAATGTCAGGCAGCGCATTATTATGTCAGGCAGCACATACCTGGAAAACTGCCATATGCCTTTTGTCACTCCAGTCGTTGGAAACCAAATATCCTGCTTTCAGTGGATTTTCCACTTTTGCTTGAAAAAAGTAAAGCCATAAAATAAAATGTCAAACATATTCTTCATTTTGTTATTCATTCTCATACCAACTTAATCATTCAAGTGTTGAGACTAAATCATCCTTGGGGAGACAGAGTGTTTACCAGTGTACCTAATGCATGTCCTTGTATTGTGGGGGGAAACCAGCGCTTAATCAAAGACAACATGCAAACTCGTAGCTCAGACCAGGGAATGAATCAGCCAAGTACTGACCCTCATACTGTTAAATATTCTAATTTACCATCTGCTATAAGACCAGTAACTCAAAGTCAGAAATTACCTGTGCTAGAACGTACACCTATATGGATTATATGGATTACATTTTAGACATTTGTGCATTTTTAAGCGTAATAACAGCCTTTTTTATGAATGGGTAATACACACTTATAATAAAATGTCACTTAACCATGCCTGATTTTTTAAAAATTCCAAAAGCAAATTCACATTCAGTGTCAAAAGAACTACTAAATTCCATCTATTTAAAAAAAGGTTACATTCTGTTGTCCAGTAAAATTGTATATGAATAATATCAATGTACTTTTAGATTGTTAGATTATGTTCAGATTATATTTCCATATTGCATGTATATAAAGAATCTAAATATGCATATAACATACTTACTTAACATTACTTTACTACATGACAGCCATTTTACCTCTGGCTCTAAGAAGATCATAAATACTGGGAAATGGAGCTCTGTACTGGCACCTCATCTGTTTCAGACTCGGTTGCATCCTGCCAGTAAAGAGTATGAAACATGTCACATCCTAGCAGTAAACTGAAAGTCTTCTCTGTTGTGTCAAGAGTAGTGAGTCACTCACATGGGCTAATCTGTGCACAGCCTGGGGAGAGGTGAGGAGACTGCGCACGCGCTCTTGAATGCCCTCCCATGAATTTGAGGTAAATGCCTGAGAACTGTGGGAATTAAAAATGTGGGCATTCTCAAAAATGGAATGCAATGTCTAGCAGCAATGCATCCTTTACAGTAATATATTAATTATTGAAACCTGGCAGGATAAAATAAGATGAGTGATATGTAAACAGCACCAGGATGCCATGATTACAAGCAACTGCGCACACACACACACAGAAAGACACACACACACAGACAAACCTGTTGTGTCTCCAGCTGGTCCTATTGGAATGACTCAGTGTGGCTGAGCTGGGAGATCCCTCATATCCCGACAGACAAGGATACTGGCACCGTTCCTGAGTGTAGTCAAGGAGATAATCTGTGTCTGAACAGAAACTATCACTGGGGACCTGAATTAAACAGAGATATGTTAATGAATAAATAAGAGATTCCCAAACAAAAAGATAAACAACATGATAACTGGAGGTGTATACTGGTATAAATACATTATTTACATTACAGAATTTCATATGATAAGAAACCTTGTGTTAGACTGTTCAAGTGTTATCTGTCAAAATGGCAAAAGGTGAGAAGAATCAATTTGAAATTACAATCAAATTATCTATGACGTTTGGTGCCCGGCCTTTGTAAATGAATATTTATTTTTACTATTTTCTTTTTACTTTACTTCTGCTCGTTTCCTTCAGGTGACAAACATTATAGGAGAACGTTGTGTTCACATGTTATACAGCAATTGTGGTGTTTAGATCAAGCCCGAAATTTGGTCATTTACATTGCAGCATCTGAGCATCACAATATATTGTGGTCTGAGATTTCTGCAATGTATTATCCATCACAGTCACAAGATATTAATTATTACTGCAGTTTAATAGTATAATACTATATTTACCTAAATAAAAAAGCAATATATGAGAATTAACTGCTAAAAATGTTACACCTACAATTCAGGCACCTTGATTTTGAATATATTTTTTAATATAAATATGATTTACATAACTATACACCTACCTGATTTGCCAACCAAATAAAATTGCATATGTGGTTTCCGACTGGAGGCATAGCAAAGCATCATGACACAATATATTGCAATTAGAGAATGTCACACCGTGTAATTAGTTAGAGTTTTGTTTCTAGAAATGTCTTTTAATTGCATGGGACTACTGGTTTTTGTTAACAAACGTAACCATGAAAATGTATTTTGCTTAAAAAAATTAGCAGAGTCTATAGTTACATCCCTATTTCTGACACTACAGAGAAGCATTCTGGGGACACCAAGTCGCCAAATCGACCATGTGATACCACTTGCACGCAAAACTTGGTAATTTAACAACATTACTACCGGAATTTACAGCGGAAATTGAGACTTCCAACTGGGACACTGAAGGTGGGCTTCACATAAAAATAAGCATTGTTGTACAAAAAAAACTACACTGCCTCGTGAACTTCAGCCATCCAGCACATGCAATCAAATGAACACAAGCATCATTTGGTCATCAAGCTTTTGACATAGCCATTTCAATTCCCTAAACATACAGATGATCTATGATGGTGAAGGATATGGTGAAGTACCAGTCATTCTGGAGCTGGTTTACAGATTATAAAACCTAGGGTTCCTATTTGAACCCTGCTGTGTGCTATGCTGATCCAGTAAGGTGAGGGTAGGCCTGTGTGGCCGGTTCACTGGCAGGTTGTGATTCAGGAGCCTCTCTAAATGGCCGCAAGGACCCACCACCTGACCTTCAATTTGCAAGTACAGTCCAGGTCCACAGAAAACGTGTTCAGCAGCTGTGTCTTACCTCGGAGCCACAGGACCTTCATTTTATGTCTATTCCAGTGGCGATTGCTCTAAGACCGCAAGGGAAGCTCAGATTCCCCTAAAATGTCAAAAAATAAGTGATCAAATATATACTGTTGTGTGTACATATCATTGACTAAATATGCGCTATAACGCCCTCAACTTTTGTTCAGAGTCAGCTTCTTATCACTGGTAACGACGCGGCTTTCCTCTCACTCATTCCCGCAGCTTCACAGTGCTTTAAACAGTGTG
>JAUZSV010207634.1:0-12692 GCA_034780495.1 Parotocinclus cesarpintoi
TATTATGTATATGTGTGTGTGTGTGTGTATATATATATATATATTTTTTTTTTTTTTTTTCTGGTATTCTCTGATCTGCCACAGTATCAATGGTTGAAATGAAAAATAAAAACATTTTTTTGTGCTTTTTCTGCCCTCCGGTGGAGAGCCAACGGTACTGCTGTGTACATTAAATTTTTTCCAGTTCACTTTAATTTAATTGTAGATTAAATTAATTTAATTTTTTAATTAAAAATGTATTTTTAATTCTTCCTTCTTCCTTGTATTGATTCCACATAGTCCTCGAGAAATTGAAAAGTGCTGAAAAAGAAAGATTTCTTACAATTAAAAACGAACAATGGAAAAAGTCTGGCCTAACATTTGCTGGCATCGTTGAGCAGCCTTGGCATTATCGCTCTTGTTTTGTTTGTTTTTCTTTTTTAATTTCCCTGATTCGATTCGTTTAGGTCTAAATCCCTGCCTGGATTAATCACTAAGTAAGCGAGACAGATATCTCTGGACTCTAAGTTCAAAAAGCATCATGGGTAATGTAGTCACTTCCCTCCTGTTTGTGTGTCTGTGTTTTTTTAAAAATTTTTAGGTGACATCTCGTTCCGTTTCCTGAACTACACTCGCTCTGTTCGTGAACAGCGGCGGCGGCAGAAAGCGCGAGCCGGTCAGTCGCCTTCGTGGCAGGATATCGTCAGCAGTTATAGCTCAGAGGGGGCGGAGCTTTCTGAATCCTGCGCCGTGGTGTGCGACATTAATAAGGAAATGCTGAAGGTGGGCAAAAGTCGAGCCGAGAAAGCAGGGATCACTGCAGGTAAAGGCCTTTTTTTATTCTCTGTTTTTATCCTTACTGGGAGCCATAAGGTTCAGGGTTCGAGTAAACTTAACACACATTGGTTAGTACACTCTAAGGTTAAATGAGGGGTGTGTGTGTGTGTGTGTGTGTGTGTGTGTCTGTGTAGGCTTGTCGTGGGTGGTGGGGGACGCAGAGGAACTCCCTTTCGCAGATGATCAGTTCGATATCTACACCATCGCCTTCGGAATCAGAAACGTTACTCACATCGAGCAGGTACGTTTAAATCCTAATAACGATCCTTCACCATACTTAACGGTGGGGCTTAGGTTCTTTTCTTCGTTTTTTTTATACCAAATTGCCCTTGTCTCTCTGTTTTCCTCGTCTGGTCGTGGAAGAGAGACTGGACTCCCAAAGTGTCTTAAGGAAGATAATCTTTCTGAAGAAAACAATGACACGACATTAATATTAGATTAATAAGTTATATTACGTAATTATTCATAATGAATGTTTTCTGAACGTTCAGGAAGCCTCACACTTGAAATTGGCCAAACGTAAAACAATAATGACATTATTTTAACGGTGATTTTTAAAATATAAACGTTAATGTTAGGGACATGAGGACACGGTTTGCTAAAGGCGTCGCTTTAATCTGGTTTCTAATCCGGAAACTCTGTGGGTTTTTTGTCAAACTGAATAGAATTATTTTCCCTCCGTTTTTCCGTCCTGAGAGAAGATTAAACGAAATAATGAAACGTCCTGAGATCTAACAGATCACACGTGATAAACCAGAGCGTTTTCTTACAATAATATTTCAAAATGTTTAAAAGTCTTAAACAGCTGGTGTCTGTCTGTTCATTTGTGCGTTCATATGTTTGTTTTGTGTGTTCGTTTGTTCATTTGTGTGTGTCTTAATTTGTTTGTGTGTGTCTACGTGTGTGTTTGTTTGTTAGTTTGTGTGTTTGTTCGTGTTAATTTATTTGTCTGTTTGTGTGTTCCTTCGTTGTTTGTGCATTGATTCGTTTGTGTGTGTGTGTGTTCATTTGTTTGTTTTTTTGTTTTTGTTTTGGTTGATTTGTGTGTTTGTTCGTTTGTGTGTGTGTGTGTTCATTTGTTTGTGTATTGATTCGTTTTTGTTTGTGTGTTGGTTCATTTGTGTGTTTATTTGTTTGTTAGTATGTTTCTGTTTGTTTGTTAATTTGTGTGTTTGTTCGTGTTAATTTATTTGTGTCTGTGTGTGTTTGTTCGTTTGTGTGTGTGTGTGTTCATTTTTTTTTGTGTATTGATTCATTTGTGTATTTGTTCATTTGTTTGTGTTTATTTGTTTGTGTTCGTGTGTTGGTTCGTTTGTGTGTCTGTTTGTTTGATTATTTGTTTGTGTATTTGTTCAGGCCCTACAGGAAGCTCACAGAGTTCTGAAACCCGGTGGACGTTTCATGTGTTTGGAGTTCAGTAAAGTTTCGAACCCTCTGCTCTTAAAGTGAGTCCCATATAAATAAATACATAAATAGAGCTAATCGTTGTAGGTCTGTGTGTTAAATCGAGTTTCTATCCTTCGTCCCTGCAGGCTTTATGATGCGTACAGTTTCCAGTTAATCCCAGTGCTGGGTGAGGTCATAGCAGGAGACTGGAAATCTTACCAGTACCTGGTGGAGAGCATCCGCAAGTTTCCTCCTCAGGTAAAATACCCTCACCTCACCTTCTGATAACGTGATAGGGAGCCATCTGGTGGCTCAACAGTGGAACTGCACGAAGTTCCCCTCGGTTGTGCAGCACAACAAATGTTAAAAAACGTTAACAAAACCTTTTCGTCAGTGTTTTTAAAGCATAAAACCTAACATATTTCTAAAAAAAAAATTAAAATAAAGCTGCATGAAACCCATATCTAAAAATTCTAAACTCAGTTCTGTTTTAATTCTATTTCTAATTTTAATCCAAATGGAGCTAGAATTTCTAATTTTTGGCCTGAATTAAGACATTTCTTCAATCACATTCTCTCCCATTTTATGGATGTCTGGTAATGTTTTATTATTGGATTATTTTGGGATTAAAACAGGATACGTTTAAGGAGATGATTGAGGACGCCGGATTCTTGCGAGTGCAGTACACAAACTTGAGCGGAGGAATCGTCGCTCTTCATTCGGGATTTAAACTCTAACCGACGGCCACACATCGGCCCTGTATACGTTATCGGACGTGTCCAGTAATGGACGTCATCATGCGTAACAAAACTGACATCAGGAGGATTCAATCGCACATAAAGAGATGGTTTTTATGTCGAATTAATTTATTTTACAGGATTAAAACATAAGATTCTCCTAAATAGCAATCGTGTTTCTCCATTTTTGCTCTTGGCGCATCGTCAAACAATTTAGAATTAAAATAAAAACGCAGAATAGAATTTCGAAGGTGCACATCCACGAGTTCACCACCAGAGGGAGCCATAGTTAAGTGAGCAGAACAGAAAGAAAGAGGCGGTAGAATCGGATCACTTGAATAAAACCATATAATTTTCAAATCTTTGTACACTTTGTTACAAAACTGTATAGTACTAAAAATCTTACAAGTGTTGTTTTTTTTTGGTCAGAAAATTGAATCGTCTGCTGTGCAATTGCCATGGATTTACAAAAGAAAAGTGATCGGCAAAAAGAGAAACCAAAAAAAACAAAGGTCAGGACACTCGGAACAGACATGGCTTACAGATAAATATATTAGTCAATAAATATTCAGAGAACATGGTTCCATTTCTGAAATTCGCTGCCGAGGCGAAAGCGACGGGGCTCCGTCCGTAGAGTGAGACACGAGCGAGAAAATAATTAGAGCTTTATTCTGTTTTTAAAAAATTACAAAATATTACCTTTTGTACAAACGTCCTCTTATACAATCTTCTTTAAGTGCTACAAACATTAAATAGTGACTCAAGTACCAAAAGGGTCGCTCTTATTGATTTATCTGCAGTACAGAACTGTGTGTGCGCGCGTGTGTGTGTGTTAGTTACAGCACTGTTTTATCGGCACCTAAATAGTTATTTAAAAGGTTTTTGTACATTTCATAGAAACGGCATCGAACGTTCTGTAAAAAAGACAGAAAGCCTCGCTGAGCGAGTGTGGTGTTAAAAAAAAAAAAAATCCAATCCTTTGATCACCTTAAACTTCCACTTTGGCCTCTTTAGACAAACTGTGTGTTCTTGTAGAAAAAACAAGGCAACACAAAAAATTAAATTGCACCGAAAAACAAAATGAAGCGAACCAAGAGCGAGAAAAAAAGCCACGAACGAACGCCAAAACAAACCGGATAAAAGTACGGTCAGGACGTCTCGAGGTGGAGGTGGTGGTGGGGATGAGGGATGGGGTGTTAAGTGCAGAAATAATAATACCAAAAAAAAAAAAAAAAAAACCTAAACAAAACTGCACCAAATTCCCAACAGTAGCTCCTTTGGTGTGACGTCCCGGCGGCGCAGCAGAATCTCCTGCTAACGTTAAAACAAGTAAGAAAAACGTGGCTTTTGAAAAATCGTGGTCTGCTTGTGGTTCTGGTACTGTGGTTCTGGTACTAACGAGGTCGTAACCCTGAGAGAGAATGAAGGAGATCAAACGTGGACTTTTCTTTTTTCTTTCGTCTGCAGCCACAGAAATGTTTTGGTTTGTTTTTTTCCCCCTAAAGGGTCGTCCTGGGACATACATGTCGTTCTCTCACACACACACACACACGCCACTCTAACGCTTAAGAGATGGAACCATTTTAGTCCCGTTTCACACCGGGTGCGGCTCATCAAACAGAACACAATGGTGAAATTCCTTGACCAAATCAAGTGCATGTGGTTTTATAAATAACTCTTATTTGTTAGAAATCTTATCACGTTATGGCCTGGGTGGGGGTGGGGCAGCTGGGTGTGTATGTGACCCCTAGGGGGGGCTCTAAAATGTTTGACAAGAATTTAGAATTGTTTATAGAGCGATAAAAAAGTGCTGTGGTTTGCGCGTGTGGTGTGAAAGAGGACCGGACGTTACTAAGCCGTGCTTCGGCTGCGAGCGTTGTTGTTGTTGTCCTTATTGTTGTTGTTGTCGTCGTTGTGGTGGCTGAGATTCTGAAGGCCACAGGAATGAAGATAAACCAACTACGACAGCACAGTTCAACCGCAAAACCCAAACATTTACGTCCGAGCCGCCGAGATGAATTTCGGGTCACGGCCCGGGCGTGTCGCTCGCAGCTTTCGTTTCATCCGCTGTGGAAAAGAGAGCCGTCGCTTCCTCGCCCTGCTGCTGCGTTTGAGCACCGCCCGAGCCGGGACAGAAAAGGCCTTGACTGGGCTCTGAGGGAGTCCTGTCTTCTTGTTCCACACCCAGTCGAGCAGCGACAAAGTTCGTCTCGGGAACGAGGCCCAGCTCGCAGTCCGTGTCCTCGGGAATGATGGGGATCCGCTGGGCGAGTTCGCAGCGTCCCTGTCCCGAGCAGGCGTCGCTGTCCGCTTGGGCGTAGTGTACGTTAACGGAGTAGTCCTCGGCGTAAAGCCCGACGCTTCCCCGGTGGACTTTCATTTCGGTATAGAAGCAGCACGGCAGTCCGTCATAACCCGTGTGCTCGCCGGCTGAGATCTGCTCCAAGTTCTGCGAAGGCGCGAGCGAAACTTTCGGTGCCCTGGCCCCTTGTCTGCAGAGTCCGACCCTGGCCCACTCACCTTTCTCATGTCCCTGTACCTGTCCCTTATGCTCGAAATTCCGCGTCGGAACCTCGAAGCAGCAGCCGCACGCCGGCCCTTGTTCCCCACAGTGCTCCACAGTGCCCTCTAGGGCCGCAGCTGAGGTAGTGCTAGTGATTTCCCTGTTTTCCAGTGACGGGTGGCCACTGCAGGTCGGCTCCATGCTGCAGTTCGACAGCTGGTCCCCGGAATTGTAGCACGGTCCTACAGGAGGCTGAAAACCGTCCGGACCTGCCGAAATGTCGTCGCTAACGGACGAGGTAGCTGGAAATCCCGACGCGGACTCCCCAGCCAAACCACGGCACGGACTTTTGCTTCGGTACACGAAAGGATCGTAGTCGCTGCTTAGAGAACTTCGGAAAGTCGAGCAGCTCCCGTAGACGCCCTGGTTGCTCACTTCTGTACAGTCCAGCATGGAGTCGCTGGAGGAGCAATGGCACCTCCACGAACTGCTGCTGCGGCTGCTGCTGTCGCTGCCGGGACAGTCGGCGAGGTAGCCGCTGCAGACCGAGCGATGCCCGTGGTAACACCCGAGGCCAGAGGCGCCCGCGGAGTCCACTGCTCCTCGAGAAGACGGCGCTGCCATGTGCACCAAAGTGGGATACAAAAGTCCAGGCTGGAAGGGCCTCGAGGGGCCCTTATGGGGTGCCATCCCAGGCTGGCCTTCGTGCTGCGGAAAGGTCAAGCCTTGGAAGTAGTAGTGCTGGTACATGGTCTCGTACTGCGAGAAACAAGCAGCCCGAGAGAAGCTGCGAGGGAATTTGGGTCGCTTGAAGGCGTGGGCTTGGGGGTAAGCCAGCGCCCGATGTTCCAGAGCGCAGGCGTGATGAGGGTTCAAGTTGTGGTAACTCCGGATGAAGTTCGACTGCGAAGGGTAGAGGTTCTGCTCCGGGTGCTGGTCCACTGTCAAAACGGTGATAGGGTTACCGTGAGGGTCCATGCTCGTTCGAGTGGGAAAGGCGGTCACTTGGCCGGCCCGGTGCACCCTTCCGGGGTAGTGGACAGGAAGGACGACCCTCTGCTGACGACTGTGGAGGCCCGGGTTCACGGGATCGACGCACACAGGGCCGGGGTTCCCCTTTTTTTGTTCTGGGTGGGAAAAAAAGCAAACCGGATTTGTATACGCAGCGCTTGAAGGAGAAAGAGAGTGTGAGTGTGTGTGTGTGTGTGCGCACTCACCGATGATGTTGTGTCTGCAGTGTGGGCAGGTGTGATGCTGCAGGAGCCAGGGATCTACACACTTCTTATGGAAACGATGAGCACAAGGGATCACCCTCAGTTCCTAAAATAAACAAGAGAACAGAGGGGTAACGATACAAAACAGAAATTTACAATTCATTATTTTATAAAACATTTACCCCATGTTTTGTACAAGCTGAGAGGAACTCATTTAATACGCACCTAAGGCCGGACTTTTTTTATTGCTTGTTTCGCGGATCCGCCGACGATCATATTTGAAAAATAAAAAAATTTATCAATTTTTTTTTTTTTGGTATTACGCGAATCCGCCACAGTAGTAATAGTTCAAATAATAAATTAAAAAAAAATAATAATGTTTTAGCTTTTTCCGCCCTCCGGTGGAGAGCTAACGGTATTGTTCTGTACATTAATTTTTTTTCTCCAGATTCTAATAATTATAATAAAAATAAATTCTAAAAAAAAAATAATAATAATAATTGTACATTAAATAAATTTTATTTTTAAATAAAAATGTAGTTTTATATCTTCCTCCTTCCTTGTATTAATTCTACACAGTCCTCGAAAAAATTTAAAAGTGTTGTATTTTTTTTCTTCCCTCCTCAGATTCTTAAGTAGAAACATCCAAGGAATAAAGAATTTAAAAAAAGTCTGGCCTAACCTAAAAAAATGTATTACATATTAAAAAAACAAAAAAAAACATCTATCTGTAAACGTTGAATCACTTTTATTTTTATATTTAGCAAGGAAAAAAGTCTTTTTTTTTCATTTTATGGATCACACTGAAAGCTCTGTTTAAAAAATTTTCATAACATTTGAGCATGTTGCTTTATTTAAAGTTTTTATTGATAGTTTTTGTTTATATTTTGGTGTCCGGATGATTTTGAATCCTGTTTTTGGGAACGGTTCTGGAGCTTCACATTAACGATACGTGTTTAAGATCACCCAGCTTCAATTAAGAATCCAAAAATCTAAGGGAATAAATCTAAACGAAACGTCCCCTCATTTTCACGAGCGGCCTTATTTCTACAAGTAATAAAAACATCCTGGATCTCCTCCAGTCGAGCGTCTCTGGATTTAAAGTTGTTTCCAACCCCCTCGTGGTGAATCATCTGTCCTTTTTAAGCTCGTCTTTGTTGTCATTGAGGCTTTTATGAAGCCACTTCCTGTACGCTGGCCAGGCGCCTCGCTTTGTAGCCTGCTTTTATTGAACATGACTAAAAGCCGCAAAAACAACAACAAAACCCCCCCCAGTGAGGCTACAGGACGTCCCGGGATGACTCGGAGTGGAACGAGGACTAACAGGAGGCCTGTTAACTTGTACCGTATGGTGGGATTTATACTGGTTTTTGGGTCGTCACCTCTCCGTCGATGTATTTCTCGAGGCAGATGGCGCAGTCCGACGTGGAGCTGCTGCTCAGCGAATCCAACGCCCCGCAGCTGCTCTCGCGCTGCCCTTTGCCCTTGGCTTTAAACTTTCGTGTCTCCATCTTCTCCAGAGCCTGGATGGCCATCCTGTTCATCGAGCTCTGCAGGGACAGAGTTAGTGTTTCATTAAAAAAAAAAGCTTCCTCAGATGTTCCTGGCGTGAAGGTGAGGGACGAAGGCGTGAGCGGTACCTGGCTGCGCCTCTGCTTGAGTTTGATCTTGATGAGGAGGATCAGACACACCAGAGACACCACCACGAAGAAGGCCAAGAAGATCCCCATGTCGAAATACTCGGTGGGCTGGAAGTAACAACAACGATGGAGAACAGGATGAATAAAAACAGGACAGGTGCGAAATGACTGAAACCAAAAGTGATCGAATGATTCAGATACTAAACTAGATTTCCGAATCGAATAAAGCGATTCTGGTCTTTTTGATTCTTACCCCCGGGTGTCGATGTTGGATTCGGGCTCGCGCCACTTTCTGCTTATTTACAATGTTCATCAGTTTTACAGCGTCAGCTCCTTTAACGTAAACCACCGGCCTCTTCAGTGGGTCCTCCGAAAGCTGGTTCAACTGGACGAGAAAGATAGCGAGAGAGAGCAATAAAATAAATGGAACAAACGACGTATTTTTAAATAAACTTCCATACACGATATCAGACTTCATTGGACTTCATGAAACGATAAACAGAGAGAAAATGAAAAGGCGAAGAGCGAGACGAAAAATCGAGCGAGGAATGCAGCCAGACTCTTTCATCTAGACCAAAGAGCTAAAGAACGAAGCCACACACACACACACACACACACACACACACACACACAGCAGAAGGGCCTGTTTGGACTTGGCTGTATAACAAAAATGTAGGCACAAAATAATAAAGTCGTTGCCGTTTGAGAGATATGAAGCACAGCGTCACAATAAGGAAAACAAGAAAACAAGAAAACGTCCTTATTACAGAATTAAATTGAATCGATCCATTTATTTAGATCGGTTTACATCTACACTGCTCCCAAGAAAGGGGTGCATATTAAAAAAAACAAACAAAAAAATCTGAAGAGGATCCCACAAGAACTGCCGGACGATCTGATCCTGTCCATGTCCCATCCCTAATTTTACAGGACGCCTTTGACCAAAAATACAGTAGCAGGCTGTGGTGTGCCTTTTGAATATTCGAGGAAACCTTGCGACAAATTAGGAAGGAGAGGTTTTTAATAAGGGGAGTCCGTTAGGAGCGGCAGGATAACGCGACTCACCTGATCGATGGCGTCTGGATTTTCGGAGACGTCGAAGATCACAGCTGTAGCCCCTCTCTGCACCGCCCTCTTGGCCTACGGCACAAAATTCCATTTTATTAAATGACAATTACACGATTTGTCTGCAAATGAAATGCATTAAGAACAAAACACGCAAGATTCGAACACGAAAACGAATAAATAGGCATAAAAACGACAGAACATTGTGTGTTCTAACAGCGTACCTGATCTAATAGAAAACTGTTATAGTACATGGAACGAACACACACACACACACACACACACACACACACACACACACACAGAAAAGATAGGAAGATTTTATTGGGTGCACAAGAAAAAAAAATCTTATTTAGGTTTTACACTAGGGGGCATTATTTGACTTCTCATAATCCTGATAAGACGCTGTCGAAGATTTATATGTTGATAATAGTGTTGCTGGAGTTAAGTCGCGTGTTTAGGGTTTCAACAGTGCATTAGAAGAAGAAAGCCAAACAAACTTAGGAACAACCAAGAACTCAAATAAACATCTGGCCATCTTTTGAGGGAGTTTAAAAGGAAATCATTTAGATCAGTCATTTACACTGGAAAAGGTGTTTGATGGAGAACCTAGATGCTTGGTGTTTGATGGAACCAGTGGCTTCATCTATAATAAAGAAGACCAGTGGACAGAGGTGGTGTCTGATGGGAAATGTTGGTGTACAATAGGTACCCGAGAGAAAACACGGATGGATGAAATCAAACGGATAGTGTTGGTCTTTGGGAAGAGTTGAACAGAGAATCCTGTCTCAGCGTTTGACAGGGATTGTTTGGGTTTGTTGGAAACCAGCGATGGTGGACGCTATTGGACAAAGAATGCAACGGGACAATCCCATTTCACGAAGAACAACGATTCTGGGGAAGTCCGACGTCAGATACAAGCGGAATTTGACGTCTTCGTGGAGAACATTGGCAGATTAACAGTAAACACTGGCGTTTTGGCCGAAAGCTAACGTCAAATCATTTGAGATGAGGAGAAAGAAGGAGAGAGAAGATCAACGGTGAGTACGTGCTGCAGGAGATATCTAGCCAGGACAAGAACAAAAGATCAAAAAGACAGGAGAAGGTAAACAGTTCTCACACAGAGCTCAATCTTTCATTAGCTGGCATCCTACCATCAACTCTCACCTCTATACCAACAACAGGAAGTGAGGACAAGAAGACAGGAGGGCTATCATAACAGAAGCTTTCGCTGAATGTAAACCTGATTGCACAATCACAATTCAGAGCATCTAATAAAAATGAAAAAAAAAAAAAAACGGATTTTAGCTCAACCAGCCCGTATTTCACGTCATAATGTCCAAAATGCAGCGTCGATGCTCATCAAGTTCTTAACGGTCACCCCAAAAACATCAATCTCCAGCGATGGAGGATTCAAACTCAAATGATGGATGTACTTAAAGAACATTCCTCAACCCTACTAGAGATTCTCCAACTGAAAAAGCTCTTCAAGAAACGTCTAGAAGATGCCAACCAGACGCCTGGCCAGTGGCGACCAACATCCAAACTTCAACTTCTTTTCAAACATCATGGTGGTTTTCATTGAAACATGAAGACTTCCAATAATCATCATCATCTAAAAAAAATCTTTAATTAAAAAAAGCTGATATAACAATCCACCTAAACCCCGGTTCCTCCAACCAATCTCGAACAGCACATGGAAGAAACAGTGATGCCATCCTAATGCCAACGTTCTCGAACGAAAAAAATAGCAAAGATGCCAACTCAAGAATTCTCCAGCAAAAACAAACGGTGGCTAACGGCGACCATCCAGAAGGAAAAGTCAAACAAAATTCAGACATCTATCAACAAAGTTTGGATGCTCACCAAAAAAAAAAAAAGAGACGCAAACCATATGCCTACATCCACCAACAAACACCATCATCGCCGAGGTCCCAGCAAAGAAAACATGGATGGGCTCCAACGAACATCAAGACTTCAAGGCCCTCCTCATCCAAAAACCATCGGTCTCTGACCAAACTCTGACATTTAGAACAAAACAGAACGTTGTGCGTGAAACCCTGGGAGTTCCTCCAGAAGCGCTGGCACTCTCGAACACAAACCCCGGCGACTGGCATCCAAAAAAACCAACAACCTCCGAGCGGCTCTGATGTTCGGACACCAACGTCCCTCAAGATAACACCGAGGGTCTCCTGGGACGACCAAAAACGAGGACGTTGGATGTGTGATTTCAGACGAGTTTATAAAAGAGTTTAAATTAGGGCAAAGTTTGCGTCATTTAAACTCCTCTCTTTAGCGTGTCGGCTCTTTTTAAGAAGGTAGCCTCCGTTAATAATTAACTGATCCATAAAGATAGAGAGACAGACGGGGTTGTGGGGAGTTGGTGGGGGGTTGGGTGGGTGGGGTTTGGGAGGGGTAGATTTGGGTGTGCTCGGCCGAGTAGGAACTTGCCTTTACGAAATCCAAATAAAACTGTTCCTTATGGCAAGCTAAAGGCCACGGTATACACACACCTCAAATGCAGGTGTCCCACCCACACCACACACACACACACACACACACACACACACACACACACACACACGAGTGTGTAATGCTCTTGCCTCAGGCTCTCACTAAAACTCTTTGAAGGCCAAATGCTGAGTAAATACTGCGTTCGCTGCAAAACGAGTCACAACAACGGCCGAAAAAAGTACTCCTGCGAAAATCAATGTCCTTCTAAAAGGTGGAAACAAACCGTTTCCTGTCCAGCACGTGTGATGAAACGCGGACGCGGCACGTCCGTCACGTCCCGTAAACGCTACGCTGGCGAGGAACGTACAGAGCGCTGCTTTTTTGTGAGTTTTAGACCAAACGTGTGCAAAGACGACCAAGGCCTTTAGCAACCCCAAAGACCTAACGTTCAATGCAAGCGGATCGTCTCGGAGAGGTGCCGAAACTTTTGCACAGTCCTTATTTTGTTTGATCTGTAATAGGTTTTAAAATGCGTGTTTCGTGTTAACGCCTGAAAGAACTGCATCGTGATTTAGTTGCTGCAGAGAATTCATTTCAGTTAGAAACCACAGCCGGACATTTGCACACAGATTCTTATGGGGGCACCCCATAACTGTGTCACTGGACCCCACAACCAGCTCTACTGAAAACATTGGGATGGAACACCAAACTAAAATACACCTGATGGAAAATATATATATATATATATATATATACACACACACATACATACATATACACACACATACACAGTCAAATCGGGTTAATGGGACCACATCGGGACGCGATCGTTTTGGTCCTAATAACCGGCTGGTCCGATTAAACGAACATGCCCTAT